>CANTFL010000571.1:0-11791 GCA_947650285.1 Hyaloperonospora brassicae
CAACGTCGGAGTCATCGTGCGCACGCGGTGTGATACCGCGTGCACCTGCAGCACCTGTTGCTGCAGGCGAAGAAGGGGAAGCAGACGACGAATCGTCTGCCGCAGAGGCTTGCACAGCACCGGGCTGTGTGGGTCTTTAGTCACCTCGCATAGACATGTTAACTATGCGAGGTCAAGCGGAAAGTGAATGGAACGGACCCAACAAGTGCTCCCTGTCCCAATGGTGGCCAACGGGTGGCCTCCATATTTTCGATAGTCACACGGTGACTATCAGTTAAGGGGGGTGATGTAACGGGGCAGCCCGTTACATGAAATTGTCACTTTAAGGAAAGTGACAATAAAGAATATAAAGATGGATATTCTTTAAACAATATCACCAAAGTGGTGATATTGAAGGGTCGACCAAAGGGTCTGTTCATTGGTTGATATCGTGATGATATCAACCCACCAATCGCCGCAAGACGCGCGCAATGAGTGGTGACGAGACGTCACCATACATCCGGTTATATTAGTATAGTTAAACTAAGTCAAACGAAGAGACAGTAGTTTAAAGACTTAATTATATTAATATAACAGTTCTACTTTTACCCTACCTACGCTTCCTCGCTTGCCACGTGTACGTCCGTCGGGGCACCCAAAACCCTTGCGTTAAGTTACGCAAGGATGTGCTCCGTTACATTGTGCCTCCGAGTAATGAATGACATGGTGACTTGAAAGTAGAAGGTTTATATTTGTAAGACCGGCAGAAAGGTTTCTTACTAATCCTCACTGTTGCCAACAGCCTCACTAAGCTACTACGGCGACGGAAAATACGAGTAGATGAGTACGTACCACGTCGATGACTAGAAAATGCAAGCCGCCCTTTTGTATCGGTCGACATCATTGGCAGTTGCGCATCTATGACAGGCTTGCCTGTCAGCACCAGACACGTCCAAACAGGTGAGCGGATTTATGTACGAACGATAGCGTAGGCATCAATTAAATGCAAACATCAATACCGACATGTCATCTTCTAAGCGCAAACGAAGCAAAAGACGACCAGGGTGGAGGTATCTACGAAGTCGAGTATCTAGCTCTGCCCGGATCGACAAAGAGCCTGGGTGTGTTCTTGGACTTGATCTATCATGAAGACCGTCCGCAAGGTGGCTGAATTTGCAGACGTGTAATTGCTCGATCCGTTTTTAGTTCTCAATTGTGCCGTCGCCATTCCATCAGTTGAGTACTTGCTGCTGCGGAAGCGGGATGATGCAGCGACGTATTTTGTGGTACATCGCGCCAGGCTTATAACACCGTAACCCTTTCTTGGCATCCACTCAAGGCTTCGAACAACGAGACGCCTTAACTCGAATGTCCGAATGGTAGTTGGCGCAGGTGTGAGTGATTGAGTGAGTGAGAAGGTAAGACTTATTGAGGTACGCGTACGACCCGCTATACCCTGTCGCTTGGCAACAAAGTTACCTGGTGACTACTACTATATATACTAGGTAATTCTAGTCCTCGTACATCAGAGCGTCGGCGCGCAGAGTCTGGTATCGAGATGATCATATTCCTCGGTGTCAGCGCGGGACACTGTAGGATGTGGTGTTCGGCTAGAATGGCCTCCAGCCAGCGGTTGGCATCATTGGAGAGGAAGGTCGTAGCCTCCTACCTGAGCCAACGATCTTCCTCTACAATGATGCACTGTACCTGACAGTACCTTGATCTGAGGAAGCATTCCCTCGGAATGTTGTCCATGTGTTCATTGTGATCAATATTCGTTAGTAGATCCGCCAGTTTGTTGTAGTTGTAATAATGATATCCCCAGCTGGTGATACGAAATGTACAGCTATGGTTTGTGCCTCTCAAAATAGCCGCATCAAGTTTTTCTTGTTGAAAGTTGATATTTTCGGTGTAGCCGGGTACTGAGTGTACGCCGGTGAAGTCTGCTAGTTAGTGTTGATTTAGTCTATAGGTGATGTATTTCTTGAAGGTTCGTACCATAAGTAAACGTGTAGCTACGGCAGATGCCACAGCACTGAGGTAGCCCAATTTGTGATAGGTAAGCCACGAGGAGGCTCCCGGCAGGGCCTAAACGCGTCTGGCACGCGTCCGGATACAAGGTCTTTTGTCATTCGTTCTTATGTTTCTTTTATTTTGCGTGACGGGTGTCACTATCGAAATCGCGAAATCAATCGCGTTCTGTCTATAAAGGCATGCAAAATTTTGTGAGTCATTTTCCTTTCTTAACGAAGATCTTGCACGAGCCCCCGGCATTCCGCAACATTTTTACAGTTATCTGCAAAACATAAGCCACGCTCGATACCCACATACCGCATGTAACGCACATTTGAATTGTGGATCGGGCAATGACGGATCCAGCTCCGCTCGAACCTGGAATTTCTCGCGATTCTCTGTCAGAATATAGGAGGTACAGCTCTCCTGGCTACCGTTTGATAGGAAGCACTTGCAACCAAGGCGGTTCGATTTTCGTTTTGTAGAGTATCAGCCAAAGTCGACTTTATTCGCTTAAATACTTGCCCATATCCACCCATGTCGGTCAGGTATAATGATCCACAAAACCTTCTCCCGACCCACGCTCAAGGAAAAGATCGCGATCCATTAGACTGGCGTGTACGACACCGCGCGATCTGAGATCAGGAGAGTACATGAGGTGAGCCACGTTTTGCAATAAGACAATCAGCAGGGACGACACGGCAACGGATCCGTAGTTTTGGGTATACATGATTGTAATTCTTAGTTGATTGGCTCAACATTGAACTGAGTATAAATCGATTATGAGTTCGCGTTTCGACGTTCTCCCGATTTAATATACTGTCCACCTGACGCCAAGAAAGTCACACACTTTTATCGAATATATTCGTGTTTTATGTTTGGCCAAGATCAAGGGCGCTTGAGCCCCCCCCCTCCCCCGATTGCGATAGGACGCAGCAACATAGTAAAGGACATGGTGCGTTTCGCGAGACGGCTGAAGTTGTCAAAAAAAATCAAGCGGATCAAGTAAATGTGGAGAAGTGCAGAAGAATAATGATGAAAGTTGTGGATCGCGCCTGCCGCAAAAAGTGCGAGATCGATTTGATTGGTGGAGTGCGCTCGGAGATAGGCCCGTTGGCATGATTGATGGGATCAAGCGACTTAATGATAGAACCGA
Organism: Hyaloperonospora brassicae; assembly: GCA_947650285.1. NCBI lineage: Eukaryota > Oomycota > Peronosporomycetes > Peronosporales > Peronosporaceae > Hyaloperonospora > Hyaloperonospora brassicae. The sequence goes on from CANTFL010000571.1 coordinate 3,149, forward strand.
ATTGTATAATTTATGCGGATTAATCTACCTAACGGTTAAGAAGGAGTATAGTCAATGACCGAGAACTGGCCGATCACGATCCGCGATAAAGGGCTTGGATCAACAAGTTACTAGGACCGGATCGCTTGAGGGGTGAACATCAACTGAATATTGGATCAACAACGACAATAGAAATAGGTGAATATGGAAGCAAGCTTGAAGAGTGGATCGTCAAGATCATCAAACATGCGAGGTCTCAAAAGTAACGGCGAGCCGACGGTGGATGCCCAATCAGAGACTCGAGAGATTGATCACGATCCACCCTGGGTGTATAATGATTAATTGTGTGGACACATAATTGGTGTCGATCACATACCGCGATCCAATACCCAAACGATCCACCCCGAGCGATCCACTGTCCGAGCGATTTACACCTAGCGATCCACTATGGAGCGATCCACTATGGAGCGATCCACCACCTAGCGATCCGCTACGGAGCGATCCGCCACCCGAGTATCTGCTGTAGACCACATGATGCATGAGGTGAATTACATAGACAGGCGATATGCAACAGTGATCTAGCAAACAGATAGGCATAGTCATAGAATTTAAATTTGGTTGTTTGACATTGAACATAATTTACTTTGCAACGAAAGAAGCTCGTCGACTTCTCCCGGGCAGGATCTTTGGACTCGTGTCGAACAGAGAGTGACCTGCGTCTTTACAAACTTCGCTTTTGGATTGGTTGTCCAGGCGGAACATCAATTCTCACCTCTTCCCCAACTGCGATCGGACGCAGGGAATCTAACGGTCAGATTTAACATCGCGAGACGTCTCAAATGGTCAGAAGGCTCGCGGATTAAGCATCACCTTTGGATACAGGCGACTCTGGGAGAGCGCCTAAGTATACTTGCGATCGAGTGAAGAATTTCACGCGATCCATCCCACTTTTGACCGGGTGAAGAATTTTCCGCCCGATCAACCCCATCCCCGAAACGGTCAAGTTTAGCTTCAACTCAAGTTCATAAAGAAGAGCGCAACGCGCCCCACCGACGGGTACACAAAGTGAGCAAGAAGACACATAGCACGGAATCGGGGAACACACTCCGTTAGTCGGTCGTTCGGGCGCCAGTGGAGAGTCAAGACCACAAGGAATTTGTGATCACCACTTCACCACGTAACTACACATAAAATAAGGCGGTCTCGTTGAGATCGGGGTGAATTATATCGTTTACTCTACAAGAATACCCGTGCTCATCTGAAGAATTTTACACAACCCCCCAACCCATCGCAAACACGGCCAAGTTTTGTTTTGCACGATTCCACCTAGAAGAGTGAATCCTGACCTACCGACGGGTACACAAGGTGAGGAAGGAAGCGTAAAACACGGAAACGTAGTATCTTGTCCGATAGTCGGTCGCCTAGGCGCCTATGAAGAGTCGGGATCTCTACAAGATTGTGACCGCCACTCCACCACATGCCCCCCTTCCCATAGGTATTGGTAATCAGTGCCCCTGTTTGATCCATAATATGTATCATTTGACATACATCTCCATCTTGCTATAAAGGATAATCGACCAAATTAGTCCATTTAATAGTAGCACATGGTCACAGATTGAGGTCGTATTTCTTGATCATCCGTCAACCTGAAAGAACACGAACCTGGTCAGACGTTTCATCAATTTAATGTCACGAATCCATATCTGTTAACGCCTTGGAACGACATCGATCGTCGTAGTCTTTTTTCGTGACTTTGCCACACCATCATATGCATCATAATACAATAATCCCGGTAGAATATGTTCAATACACATCTGTCTGTGACTGCAACGCCTACGGTGGAGTCAATCACACCAATGTTAGTGCAGTGTTTTCTAGTGTCATGGAAATGTCTGTGGGTTAGATCTCACCCTTTAAGATAGGCAAAGAATGAGTTCCTATGTGAGGAACATTAGAGAAGGGGTATTGGTGCCGGGGGCCCAAATTTCGTTTGTATGAGAGTATTCTATTTACGATGGCTGGCGGGTTGAGGCTCAAGTTACGGGTAGAGACCTGCATCTTTGACGCCTTGTTCTGTTAGTAGCATACTCATAGTCACCGAGGCTCTCGCCTGCTAGAATGAGAGGTCTGCTGATCTGCCGCTGCGACAGGAGTTCCTGCTGCTTTTGCCGCCGCTATGATTGTTGCTGGTTTGTGAGCCGTTAAGCCCATGTTGTTTGTATCTTATCGAGGCTGCCAAGCCGTATGACTGAAGTCGTCACATTTCTGATATATTCATCCTTCACTACAATCTTCTCCGGGCCTCGCAGTTGGTCGTCCGTCAATCTTTACCTATCCAACGTGTGCTCGCAGATCGCTCCCGTAGGCGATGTTCTAGGTAGAAATAATTGATAATTTCGTCGCTCGAAACCACATAATCCTTACCACCCCACTCAAGAACTTATAGCACCTAGACCGAATAAAGGGTACGATTCACAACGTCGAAGTTCCTGGATTTGGCTTATAGCTGCCCACGTCGTTCATCTCGAGCTTTGTTAAGATTTTTTACTAGAGAAATGATTCTATTAGACTTATGTTACTGGATCGCTTTAGATTATGCAGCTGCAGTGTTTATTTTATTCTACGCACGCTCAATTTTTAGTTCCCGCCTAATGGACGCGACCCGATGAATCCCTTATCGAGACGGCATGCCTTCAGCAATGGATAAACTACCCTTTGATAAAGCACTTGGTCCGATTAGCGAAATTACACCGTCGTCCGCAATAGAAGAATAGTTAGATTATAGTCGTGGTTTGATCTAGCATCTGATACGGGGTCGACAATTCCACCCTCGCTAGTTATCCTGGGTCCAAAACTATCACGATGGGTGCTTTCGCTGACTGAATGATTTCCTATATACCCTTTCAACGATAAATGGAGGACCCATTCATTTTTTACCTGCGCGCTTGCATCGTACTGAACGAGCGAAGCCGTTACTCGCTCTTAATGTGTTGCCTCAGAAAGGCTGGCATCCGCCTGCAAGGAAATGTATCTTCGACGGTCTCACCAATCATAGACCATTATACCTCCGGGTTGTCGCGCTAATCAAGTCGGTGAGCTGATCACTCGATGCCTCACACAAAGACCGACGCCTTGTGATCCCTACAGCGTATATAAGTCATATCTGAGCCTGAAATAGTCGAATGTTGCCGTGCTTTCTTTGGCGGTAAGATGAATGAACTGATGTGCCTCTCGTTTGCACGTGCGCTCACTACAAAAATGCTAATGACTGCGCCCAGTTGTCGCTTACTCATTACTTTTTAAAATTCCTCTTGGTAGATAGAGTTCCTTGGTAAGATTTGAAAAGCTCTTTCCTAAAAAAATGTTCCGGACTGGTGACAAAGGCTTGTTCAAAAAGACCAAGTAGGCTAGACATTTATGAGAAGGTGAGAGCCGGATATCGTTGGCCTCGGCAGCAGAGACTCGTTCCTCACCAGTTTACTCGAATACGCTTCCTTGAAAATATTCTGCACCTTTGATCTCCAAGTTCGACCTGTACAACTCCAGTTAGGTCCTTTGTATCGGCGACTATGTCCCAAAGGGTAGAGCTCATCGATGATCGATCAGTTCCAGCCGTTATATATCGTGTCCGAATCGTAGAAAGATGTGGTCTTGCCTCCCCGTCGCCTTGATGATGAACGTTTACCCCATCGATAATCTATGGCATTCAAATCACGATGAACCCTATCCGAATGCTACGGCTGATGCGCGGTTATAAGATCCGTAGAATGCCCGGTGTACGACGGCTGTCCATGTGCTCGTGTCAACATCGCCTTCTGACCTGGATACGTTCCGTGCGCGTAGCTACCCTTGTGTTTTTATCGACCACATAGGTGGCTAGCTCCCTGTCAGGTGCAATCCCTCCCCATCGCCAGTTCTCCCTGGGGTATTAGGGGCAGATGAGGTGGGTGCTGTTAGAACGTGTAAGTTCTAGAGGATGCCGTGACAATGTGAAAGTAATATTGAATCAGCTGTTCCCCGAACAAGTTCCACTTTCTTTTCAACCAACGAAACAGCATGCCCAGACTCACAATTAATGTTCCTATCCTTCGAGAGTGGTCGGCCGACTGCAACATATCTCTCACCATCTTGCATTTCCATTAATCGTCTCCTCCGTCGTCGCACGCTCGCCCCATGCTTCCTTCGTCAACAAATACTGCAAATTGAACAACTCGCGTAGCTACGCCATTCTAGGCATGACAACACTTTTGTCAATAGATAGGTCAATATACGATGCGACTCCACAAACTAAAGTTTTACACTGCCCAACTGTGCATGATCGCATATAAATTCCATACGCACATCAATATGCTTGACGATCGACATTCTGCCCTCGGTCTTCAGTTGCTCAATTGCGGCCTGATTATCCATCAGCATCGACATAGGGCTCTTCACTTGAAAACCAATATTGCGTGTCATCTCTCTCAAGCCCAGTAATATCCGCCCAATGTGCGAGGCCGACGCAAACTCGGCCTCCATCGTCGAAAGTGACACCCCGGTTTTCTTCATGCACACTTATTGTACGACAGCACCGTCCATGTCAGGATGCCTCCTGTCACAGACTTCTGGTCCGCTTCATCAGCTGCATAGTACAAGTCACTCCAACTTGCCAATACAACCTCGTCTCCATCGTTTCTTGGAACGATCATTTCAGCTTCATACTCTTGGTATCCTTCAGGTATCTAGCGATCCTATTCGCCAACTATCAATCTCTCATGCTTGTTTGATGCGTGCGTCGTGTGGCTGGTGCACGGCATATCTGGTATCCGGACGCGTGCATTGAGCAACCCAAAGTAAGCTCCCCACGAGCGAATGAAAATCGCGAAAAGTCGGATCACTTTCTCGTCCTGACCGAATCGTCAGATACACAGGGCCCTTCTCCACCTCATTTGGATCTTCGTCCATAGGCGCGCGAACACCATTTGCTTATAAAAGACCATGATGTTGAAGCATCTCCTCAATCGACGCCTGTTGGTCCACCAAGTACGCATTTAGGTCACCAATACTCAACGCGTATCCCGAAAAATATGCGAACTTCACCTAAATCATTTATTGACAAACAATTCATCGCCTCAAAGAACAATTCCACCAGCTTTTGGCTGGACGCAGTGACTATTAAAACGTCCACGTAAACACTGACAATAGTTATGTTGGCGTCTTGGTGTCTGTATATATGGCACATATTAGTACCACATCGAGTGAACCCCGCCTACTCCAGATTTACGTGGAAAAACTCGCTCCACCATCGACATGCCTGTCTGAGTCCATATAGGGATTTCTTAAATTTGCGGGACAAATTGGACTTGTCCTTGACGCCGAATTTCTGTAAAGTACCATTTGTAATATCCATCCCCAGCGAAATCGCCAGTAAAATATCCAGATGATCTTCTTTATCGGCGTTTACGTACGCGTCTGGGATATCCCCGTGTCTTGCAGGTACTCCCCAGCGCAGCGCCAACACCAGAATCACCTTAACCGTGCTTAACCCCATAACGGCAGAAAACGTAAAACCATACTCCACACCTTATATCTGCTGATTGCCACACGCAACCAGTCTCGCCTTGAAACGCTCGACGTTCCCATCGGCATCAGTCTTGGTCTTGTATAGCCATTTCGTGTGTATCACATGACCCTTGTTTGGCAGAACCACGACCACCCATACTCCGTTGTCTTCGAGCGCTTGCAGGTTTTCTTTCATCGCGATCATCCACTTGTCCTTTTGGTCACACTTCATGGTCTGCCCATAATTATATGGCTGTACTTCTCGCACACCGTTTGCCATGTCACAAAAATTCTCTGCCTCATTTTCTTCGGCAGCTTTGCGCGCTTTTTGCGCTGCTGCCCTGGTCATGTGTTCTTTACGCGTCCAGTTATTCCTCCGTCCTCGTGGCTTAGGCCCTCGTCCAGCAATGAGCAGTGGGGTCTCTTCCGACAAATTACCGTCATTTCTCCTGACTAAACCATCGTTTTCCGCAATAAGCACACGACGTAACTGCACATTCTGCTCCTTAGTCAATGTCTCCGCGTTACGCACATGCTGCGTGACGATTAAGATATTCTCTTTTGGAATGAAGACCATGTACCCTTTCATTTCATCACTCCTGCCAATGATAAGCCCTTGTCTTACGTGCTCAACCAGCGACTTTTTCCGCGCGTCTTGATGCACCGTGCACGGAGAGCCTAATACCACAAGGTCTCTTAAGTTCGGAATCTGCTTTGTAAGCACATGCAGTGGTGACTGCCTCCTCGCGTTCGCCTTACTTGGGCTCCAATTAAGAATATAGACCGCATATTCACCAGCATCTCCCCAGAAACCTAACGGCAGATCACAAGAGAAAAATGCTTCGCGACATCATCATAATGGTGCGTTGCATCCTTCCCGCCTTTCCGCTCCTTGCTCGATATCGCGATTCACTTTTTTGGCGCGCAATACTGGTATCCTTACAACGTAAGTCCAGCGTCCTATATTCACCTCCACCACCCGTCATCAATATGTGAATACGGCTGTTGAATTGTCGCTCAAAAAAGACAATTAAGTGTTTGGAGTTTTGACTTGCAATATCCCTAGACTTCGCCAAGAACACGCGACAGTAGTTCGTCCGGCGGTCAATAAAATATACCCGATAACGGTTTCCCTTCCTACCACGGGGAGTCAGTGGTCATTTCAGATCGAAGCATATGACTCCGATCACGTTAATGGTTGATTTCTTCCAGTGTCCTTTCGCGGCTGCTGATTTTTTTGTCTGCTTCTCTTGGGTGCAAGCCAATCAATTGACTCGAAATTTGTCGGTAAGTTGGATTTCGGAAGCGGGGTCCTTGGCCATTTTATTGATTGTGTCATAGATCAGGTGCGCTGGCCTCCTGTGAACATGAATAAGCGACCCTTTTACAAATCCTAACCGACTTTATTCTCATGAAGATCCAGTACTGATATCAGCACGTCTCCTTCCATCGGCAATCATCCTCAGCTTTGCGCCCGCACAACCAGAAAGTTGTTGCATATGTCCACGTCAAACACATCTTGCCCATTGTTTAGGGCGGCAACCACACGATACTAGCCTCGGTACAATAATCTGCACCCTTTGGCCTCTAGTAGTCCATACGAGATGATATTCCGTTTAGGTCTCCGCGAAATGCACATCATTTAATCACACCTTGGTTCTTTCTTTCATAACTGTTGTCGTTATCACTGAGCTGCCTCGACTTGATGCGCAGGCGTCCTTCATCTACAGCTACACACTCGCTGACATAATGCTTAGGGTCTTCCAGTATTGACACATTGCTCACCAGATGTCGGCTTGACTTACTGTCAAGGATCCAGTACTATTCCTTTACGCTTGAGCTTCCGATAACCAGTGTGTAGTCGACCCCATCCGTCACTCTCATTTTAGTGCTTCTTTCTGGACACGCTACTTTTAGGTGCCCTGGATTCCCACACTCGTAGCACTTGCGAACAAACTGGAGATTCCTGCGGCCATCTGGTCGAACCTTTCGTACGTCTCGACGCTCGATGTGAACACCGCTGACTACATCCCTTCCGATGTGCTTCCCGCGCAGCTATATCTCCGTCAATTGTGCGAAGTGCGCCAGCCCTTCCGCCTGTCGCAGATAATCGATACGCCTGAGATTCAGCATTGCTTTCATTGACACCTTTATACTGGGTTCTGCATAATGCACCATGTTGTCTTCAACCAGATTATCAGCCCCTCCACACGCTTCACGCACGGCCACCAAATACAAGTAGGGCTCCGTCCTACTTCACTTCGGGCTCTTGGTTGCCATAAATATCTTCATACTCTGTGCTGGAGTGATCTTCGTCGCTAACGGGTGGAGTAAACGCTGCATCGCGTGCTCGAGTGTCGGTTGCTCGTCCCACCACCCCTCGACCTGACGCTTGCAATACCAATCAGCTATACCGGACAAATAATGTCTGAGGATGCCCACCTTGACGTCTTTCCCTCCAGTGTAAATTTCTTGCTCGCTCCGCGAACATGATCTGTCTCACGAACCTCTTGCCCCACGATAGAAAACCACTTCCAAGTCCTTGGTATAATTTCTTGCCATCAAACAGTCGTATTCCTAGTTTCCTCTCCCTCGTGTTAGGGCCTTGTCCAAGATATGGACCATGATTCTTCATCTGCTGCGGTGCCTGGCGATACGTCGCCTGCGGCACGTAGTGCTGTGGCAGAGGTTGATGTGGCGTCGGAGCCATCTCCACCTTCACCGTTGCCACAGCCTATCTCGCTGTTGAAACCCAAAGTAAGTTTATGGCGACACCGCTGGCGAGGAGCACGCGGTGGAGTCATATCGAGGATACGGCGATGCATCGCCTGTCCTTGACCATGGACAGATCCAAAAACGCTTGTCTCGTCCTTCATCCTCTGCTTTTCATCCTGTGACTCCACGAGCCGCTCCATGCGCTCGGCAAGCCCTATCATCGGCTCGAAAAGTCTCACCTCCTGTGTCCGCTTGGCCTTCTCATCTACCTTGGCCTCTTCATCTTCGCTTTTGAAGCTACTAGCCCTCTCGAGACCAGTTTGTGCTTAAGACTGCGCGCGGTGTTCGCCCGCGGCAACGGCAACGGCATCAGTTAGAACTTGTAAGTTCTAGAGGATGCCTTGAAGA
>CANTFL010000572.1:0-11779 GCA_947650285.1 Hyaloperonospora brassicae
GTGATGGATCAGCACCTGATCCCTTGGGCGCTGTATGACTTGTCCGGAGCTCGGTCTCCGGACTCTCTCGAAAAGATGCAGGACTACTTCCGTCGTTTCCGTGGGTTGCGCGGAAAGAGACTTGATGGAATCTCATACGAGTCACTCCAGCGGTCATGGTGTGCGTTCATCCGGCGGTGGAACCGGATGCATGAAGACGGAAGGAATTTTCAGCAGTGGCTGGCCAATCGCGAAGATATCCACGCCGATCATTCCATCGGTGTACTGCGCGAGAAGATCTGTGAAAACGCCTGGAACGTAGATCGACTCTGCTACGTTCACGTGCACGAATCTTGTTACTCCTGTGACTCGGTGCCTCGTCCAACTCGCGAAGCTTGGAAACGACACGTCGCTGAGTATCCACTCAGCGATTATGAACAGCTCTGGATAGGACGGTACGAGCGCAGCTTGGTGGAGCGCAAGACTGCGGTTAATCGTGGCGCGTCACGCTGGCGACACCACTCGCGTTCTCGAGGTCGTGGTGCCGTGCAATCGCCACGACGTTCTCGTTCGCGTGATCGTCGCGATACACGCTCTTCATCTTGTCGTCGTGGTGAAACGTCACCACGACGTTCTCGCAATCGCTCTCGGTCTCGTAGTCGTGGTGACACTTCACCACGACACCGTCGTCGTGCATCTCGTTCTCGCTCACCGCGAGAACACACAGGTCGTCGACCAAGCCTACACCAAGCGTGTGCAGGGACTCGTAAGCCCGAACGAGGTCCGGAACGTCTCGAAGAAGCGAAGAGCGCGGTTCCCACGTATCCTGCTCGGGTGGAAACCCGAGCCAACGTACCACGATGATTGCGCGCGGTTGGAACCGCGCGCTCATGGTGTCGCAACGATGTCGTTTCACGACGAGGGTCCTCGTGACCCAGTAAACGCTCCACAATCCAGCGCTTCTGGCCTTCCGCGTCCACAAGCGGTGGTGGACCCTCACGATGGTACTGCTGGCGTCCTGGTTGCCCAGGACGATGTAGATGCGGCTGTGAACAAGGCTGTCGATGCCCAGCTGGAGGCTAAAGCTGCCCTTGACCGAGCTGCGCGGGCTGAGAGAACAGCGAACGAGATTCGACAGTCGAACCGCGAGCTGCTTAAACGGATGCGGAACCTGGAACGCCAGGTTCTTGGGCACGCGCAGGCTGGGACGCAGCCGCGTCCGATGTCGCTGGTGCGTCGAGCAAGGCGAGAGGGAAGGTCGACCTATGAGCCTTTGACTCCGAGGACGGAGCCAACCCGTGAAGCGTAGCTGGACGGTACTCCTTGAGCCGCCCGACGTAAAACGTCGGGTGAAGTCGCAGTGACGAAGGGATGGCCAGTGTGTATGCGTCGCCGATTGCCTTGAGTACCGTGAATGGTCCGATGAAACGTGGCGCGAGTTTGCTCGCGCCTAGATTGGTTACTGCTGAATCTCGTAGGCCTTCGGTAGATAACAATACACGATCACCTTTCTTGAATGTACTCGTGTTCTTTCTTCCACGTTTGTCTGCATTTTCTTTCTGTTTATCCACTGCAGATCGAAGAGTATCGCGTACAAACCTCGTGATGGCTTGACGTTAGAGTATAAACTCTGACACAGCCATGTCATCAATTGGTCGCGCCGATTCAATCGGCGCGTAGTTAGCTTTAGGGTTTCGCATACTCGAAGAAGGGTCGATCAGCGTCTGTGTGGTCCATTGAGCTATCGGGGACGCCACGTCACGTGGCGTCGAAACAGAAGACTTCGCCTTGGAATGGTTGACAACATTCGCGCTCAGAATACCGTGAGCTTCACTCGATCGTTGTTTATCGTTATCACCCCCCGCCAGAGTGGAGCCACGAAGAGCCGTGGGTTGACCCACGGCAAGAAGGGTAGGTACACGAGGATGACGGGCCGAATTTGCAAAAAATGGCGTCAACCCCGTTGACGCGTGAACCGCGTTGTTGAGTGCAAACTCCGCGAGTGGCAAAAACGCACTCCAACTTGTAAAGGACGTTGCGTAACTTCGAAGAACATTTCGAGGACCCAATTAACTCTCTCTGTTTGCCCATTCGTTTCCGGATGGGCTGCTGTCGACATTTGCAGCTTTGTGCCAAGCAACTCGAACAATGACGTCCAAAAAGCAGATGTAAAACGAGGATCACGGTCCGAGACAATGTTGTCTGGAAGACCGTGATGGCGAAACACAGTGTCAATGAAGTGCACCGCGGTCTCAGCCGCGGTGATCGTTGCATGAACAGGCACCAGATGTGTCATCTTGCTGAATCTGTCGACAAAGACCAGAATACCCGATCGGTCTTGGCCATCTGGTGCAAGCCCGAAGATAAAATCCATTGAGACTGAGCTCCAAGCCTCAGCTGCAATTGGCAGGGGTCGCAGGGGTGCCTGAGACGATGGTGATGGCTTCACGCGCTGACATACTTCGCAGGTGCGAACCCAGTTGCGAACCCACTTGTACATGTGGGACCAGAAGAAGTCGCGCGAGACAGCCGCGAATGTCTTTTCGCGGCCCAGATGACCGCCAATTGGGGCATCATGGTACTCGTGGATGATACGAGCACGCAAATCCAAGTCATTCGCAATCACAGTTCGAGGCGCATCGTATTTGTCGATGCTATATAACAGCAAATCACCGTCCATACTGTATCGTTGAATGTGATCACGCTTCGTTCGCGAAAGAGCTCCCAGTGCAGCATCGCTGGGAGCGCGCAGATAGGCAATAATGTCCGCATAATCTGGATCGTTCGCGTAAGCCGCGACAATTTCATCGACAAGGCATAACTCGGGTGTGACCCGAGTTAGATTCAACGACACACACGTCGCACATCGATCGTCTTCATCGTCGTCGTCAGTTGCCTGACGACTCAGTGCCATACGAGGATCGTAATCTGGGCGTCGTGACAGTGCGTCAGCAAGAATGTTGGTCTTGCCTGGCTTGTAGTGCACGACGAAGTTGTACTCGGAGAAGAAAGAGAGCCACCGTGCCATCCGCTGTGACAGGTGTGGGCTCTTCATTGCTGTCCGCAGCGATGCATGATCAGTATACAGGGCGAACGTGCGTTCGCCCAGTAGTTGGACACGAAACTTGATGAGTGCGTAGCGCATCGCTAGCAGTTCCTTATCGTGAACCGGATAGTTCTTCTCTGCCGGCTTCATCTGTCGTGACTGATAGCTCACGACTCGTTCACGGCCCTCGTGATCGAACTGCATGAGGGCGCAACCAATTGCAAAGTCACTTGCATCACACACCACGTAAAAAGGTTTGGTGTCGTCATGGAGTATCAACACTGGCGCCGACGCCAGGCTTTTCTTCACTGCGTCAAAGGCTGCTTGATGTTCGGGACGCCACGACCACGTGGCGTCTTTCTTCAGAAGTGACGACAGGGGCTGTATAGAACCGGCGTAATCCTTTGTGTACTTATGCAAGTAATTAGCTAGACCGAGCCATTGACGTAACTCCGTAGGGTTCTTGGGTGTGGGCCAAGAACAGATTGACGACACCTTCTCTGGATCGGCTCGAACACCCGATTTACTCACGTAGCAGCCCAGCACCGGAATCTCCGGTGCACAGAATACACACTTCTTCAAGTTTGCATATAACTTGTTATCTCGCATGACTTGAAACACCTGCTTCAGGTGTTGAAGGTGAACTTGGACAGCACTGAGATTGCCCTCAGCGCGACTGTGGACAAAGATGTCATCGAAGTAGCTAGGAGCAAAGTCTCGAAGCGGTCTCAACACTTGAGATATCATGCGATTGAAAGTGGCTGGTGCGTTCTTCAATCCTTGTGGCATCACCAGCCACTCCCAAAGCATACCACTCGGGGTGCTCACCGCAGTGAGTGGTATGTCACTCTGTCGCATCAAGATCTGGTAGAAGCCATCGGTCAGATCGATGGCGCTGAAGATGACGCTACCTGACATGGAGTTTAGAACCATGTCTTTTCTGGGGATAGGCGTTTGGGCAGGAATAGTGGCATCGTTGAGCTTGTTAAACGCATGCACTATACGCCAGCCTCCCGTAGCCTTCTTCACGCAGAAGGTTGGACTCGAATGGGGAGAGACACTCTCACGCACATGACCGGCCTTGCGACGACCTTCGAAGAATGCATCAATAGCCTCGACTTGGTCTCGAGGCAACGGCCACTGCCGTGTCACACAATATTTCGATCCTGGCACGAGATCAATCTCGTGCCGCACGCCACGATCGGCAGGGAGTTCGGCCGGAATCTTGTCCGGGAACACGTCGGCGTACTCTCGTGCAATGTCGTAAACAGGGTTACCAGACTCGCGCAGAGCCTCCCAAGATTGCGACGCAAATCTTTCTTCGCACGCTGATTTCTTTTCAGCGCTTCGAGGGCGCGTCATTAGCTCCTCATTCGGCTCATGAGTCACCTCGTTGGTGACCAGACATACTTGTTCCACCGTGCCTCCCTTGAGGTCGCGTAGAAAATGCTTCCAGGAGAGTCCTGGAAGGCTCGTAATAGATGACGCGTCGCGAGGTGGACTCGCGACCTCAATGTATTGGCGCCTTTGTGGACTCCCGTCCACGTACACAATAGCGTGAACACATTCCAACGCTGAGTTCTCGTAGCTTGCGTCCCCATCGTGCCTCGAGTCCATGCTCGAAGCTGGCGAACCGCAGTCAGGTGTTAAATCTGCACCCCCCTCTAGACGCTGGATGTCCTCATCCAGGACGTCGAAATCGCGCGACGGGAGTATTCCATACTCGTCCGTCGACGCATGATGCGGGAGCCCCTGCTCTACCGCCACAAACTCGTGTGGGAGCCCCTGCTCGACCACGTCTTGCTCATGTGGGAAACTCTGTTCGACCACAGTAGGCGATGATGGGAACCCCTGTTCGACCATCATATTCGCACGTGGGGACTCTTGTCCATCCACGTCACACTCGGTGGCGAGCCCCTGCTCGGCCACGTCTTGCCCTTGTGGGAGCCTCTGCTCGACCACAATGGGTACAGGTGGGAACACCTGTTCGTGTTCGACCACTGCTCTCTCGTGCGGGAACCGCTGTTCGACCGCGTCGTCGTTGCGCGGGAGCCACTGCTCGTCCGCGTCGTCATTACGTGGGAGCCACTGCTCGTCCACGTCGGACTCCTCGCTGCAAAGCGAGGAGGCATCATCACTCGTGCGTAGGGGCACGGAACAAGCGGTACAGAGAGGGCCATCTCTCACTCTGTGTACCGCCGGTGTCGTGGATGTACGATCCACGACTGTAACGTTCGGCCAATCACTTGGAGACACCAAGAGATGGGTGAACACTTCGCTGACGTCGAACTTGCTTCGACGTCTCACTGATCTGGCTAACCAGTCGATCTGGGGCTTATAGCGTGCCAACCATGGCATGCCCAGGATGCAATCGAATGCATAATTCATTTCAATCACCAAGAAGTTGTCGTTACTGCGAAAGCCGTCAAACGTGTACGGCAACGACACTTCGCGCCGCGATACGCGGCGTGGTTTCCCGTCAGCGAGCTTGACAACAACTTGGCCAGGTCCCTCGTGGACCTGGATGCTGGGTGGCAGCATTGACACGCAAGATTCACGGAAGAAATTGTTTGTCGCTCCTGAATCCAGGAGCGCTCGTAGGGGTCGCCGGATACCGGCGACATGTAGATTAACAATAATCAGGCGTGAATCACCACTCGTAGTGGTGGCATTTGACCGTGCACGCAGCACAGATGGGCTGGGAGGTCGGGCTGCCACCGGTGGACCCGGACCTCCCTTCAAACCAGTGGGGCGCCCTGCACCTACTGGTCTCGTCCGTTTTTTGGACGACTGATCGGAGCACCTCCCTCATGATGGGTGTCCGACGCATGCACCGACATCGGTGCTGGCGCGCGGCATTCAGCCGCGCGATGTCCCGGCTTTCGGCATCGAAAGCAGATCATCTGACGTCCGCCTCGGACGTCGCCCTTGTAGGCTGTAGCGCGTCGTCGGTCACCCGACGACTCAATTGCATCGATCTCCATAGGTTCCGGGCCCGCTGATCTGACAGCGGTAACAACTGAAGGCTTGGTATAGGCCTTGGTGACTCTGAAATCCTCACGGAGAGCGATAGCGAAAGCCTCCTCCAACGTGGCAGGCTCTGCTCGTTCCAGCGAGAGGCGAGTCTGCCCTTCACGCATGCCATCGACAAACACGTTCACTTGTGTATACATGTCCATGGGATGCGTGACAATACAAGACGCCAGATGTCGAGCCATCTGCACGTAGTCGCGCATGGACATCTTAACCTGTCGCAGGGACAGGAACCTTGAACGCACCAACTTCTCTTCCTGGGGCGGCTCGAAGGCGAGTCGAAGGTCACTCTGGATGGCTTCCAGAGTGGGGAACGCAAACTCGTCAACAACGAGTTTTCCCAAGGCCCACTCCTTGGCTTTCCCAGTGAGACGGGAAAGAAGGAAATTGACCTTCGCTTGAGGAGACTCGAGAAGTCTCGAGGCGATAGCGATGTCGACCTCTCGAAACCAACGAGACAACGACAAGCGTTCTTTTCCTTCGCCAGAATAGGCGGAGGTCTCCATCTTCACGGCATCGTTCCGTGAAGTCCGCGAGGGAGTTAAACCTCGCCGATGGAATTCGGCGAGCTCGCGAGCCATGTAGTCGTGTATGGCGAGACGCTGTTCATCAGGAGTCGCTGATCTCATCAGCGACACAACAAATGCCTCTCCCGATATCGCCGCGAGGCGATTTAGGGCATCCCACTCAACACCAGTGAGATGGGGAAAAGTCGCGTGCTCCAGACTCACGTCTGGAGCGTCAAAGTACGACGAATCGCTCATCCCAAACTCGGGCATGGGAAGGACTACTAAGTGCTACCAGGTGTAACGGGGCTAGAATAACCCGTACTCAGCGTACACTATTTCTAACGCTTTGAGGAAGCTCAAAGCCCAAGTCTTAGGTGTTAAGTATTTTTAACTCTGTTTATATTTTGTCTTTTAAAATCATCCTAAGTACGAATGGTTCCCTTGGACTCATGGGAACCACTCAATCTACGTGTCTATATCTTACTGGCTAATAATGGTACTGAGCCCATTAAACCAGCTAAAATATACGACGTGCTACTTTCGCTACTTCGAAAGTAACACCCCTACTTAAGTAACATGTAAACTTAATCGAAACTACTTATGTAACGGGGTGGCCCATTACACATTCCCTCGGAATGTTGTCAATGTGTTCATTGTGATCAATAACCGTTAGTAGATCCGCCAGTTTGTTGTAGATGTAATTATGATATCACCAGCTGGTGATACGAAATGTACATCTATGGTTTGTGCCTCTCGAAATAGCCGCATCAAGTGTCTCTTGTTGGAAGTTAATATTTTTGGTGTAGCCGGGTACTGAGTTTACGCCGGTGAAGTCTGCTAGTTAGCGTTGATTTAGTCTATAGGTGAGGTAATTCTTGAAGGTTCTTACCATAAGTAAACGTGTGGCTGCGGCAGAGGCCACAACAATGAGGTAGCTCACTTTGTGATCGGTAATCCACTATGTTGCTGCGTCCGATCGCAATCGGGAGGGGGGGGCTTAAGAGCCCCCCGATTGCGATCGGACGCAGCAACATAGTAAAGGACATGGTGCGATATCGCGAGACGGCTCAAGTTGTCAGAAAATTAAGCGGGTCAAGTAACTGTGGAGAAGCGCAGAAGAATAATCATGGAAAGTGTGGATCGCGCCTACCGCATTAAGTGCGAGATCGATTTGATTGGTGGAGTGCGCTCGGAGATAGACCCGTTGGCACGAATGATGGGATCTCACGACTTAATGATCGAACCGGATTGTAGAAATTATTCGGATTACTCAACCTAATGGTCAAGCAGGAGTATAGTCAAGGACCGAGGACTGACAAATCACGATCCGCGATCAAGAGCTTGGATCAACTAGTTACAAGGACCGGATTGCTCAAGGGGTGAACATCAACTGGAATACTGGATCGCTAACGGCAATGGAAAATCGGTGAATATGGAAGCAAACTGGAAGGGTGGATCGTCAAGACCATCAAACATGCGACGTCTCAAAAGCAACGGCGTGCCGACGGTGGATGCTAGATCGGAGACTCGAAATATTGATCACGATCCACCCTGGGTGTGTAATGCTTAATTGTTGGACACGTAATTGTGTGGATCACATAACTGGTGTGGATAACATAAAGCGATCCACTACCCAAGCGATTCACCCCGAGCGATTCACCACCTAGCGATCCACTATGGAGCTATCCACCACCTAGCGATCCACTACCTAGCGATGCGCTACGGACTATCTGCTGTGGACCACATGATGCACGAGGTGAATCAAATAGGCAGGATTTATGCAACAGTGACCTAGCGAACAGATAGGCATCGTCAATATGTTTTGGATTTGGTTGGTTGACATTAAACAGGATTGAATTTGCAACAAAAGAGACGCGTCGACTTCTCCCGGGCAGGAAATTTGGCCTATCATTGAACGAAAGGTCTTTTTCTCTGCAAACTTCGCGTTTGAATTGCTTGGCCAGTCGGAACATCCGTTCTCACCCCCCCCCCCCGCCGCCAACTGCAATCGGACGCAGGGAACCTAACGGTTCAGATTCAAGATCGCGAGACGGCTCAAGTGGTCAGAAGGCTCGTGGATCAAGCATAACCTTTGGATACAGGCGAATATGGGAGAGCTCCCAAGTGTACTTGCGATCGAGTGAATGATTTCCACCTAATCCACCCCACGTTTGACCGGGTGAAGGATTTCCCACCCGATCAATCCCCAAAACGGTCAAGTTCAGCTTCAACTGAAGTCA
This sequence comes from Hyaloperonospora brassicae, assembly GCA_947650285.1. Lineage (NCBI taxonomy): Eukaryota > Oomycota > Peronosporomycetes > Peronosporales > Peronosporaceae > Hyaloperonospora > Hyaloperonospora brassicae. The sequence continues at coordinate 8,808 of CANTFL010000572.1, forward strand.
ACTAAGAAGAGCGCACCCACCCCACCGACGGGTACACAAGGTGAACAAGAAGACACAGAGCACGGAATCGAGGCACCCCCTCCGTTCGTCGGTCGTCCGGGCTCTATTGGAGAGTCAAAACCACAAGGAATTTGTGATTACCACTCCACCACATAACTATACATTAAATAAGGCGGTCTCGTCGAGATCGGGGTGAATTATATCGTTTACTCTACAAGCATACCCGTGATCGTGTGAAGAATTTTACACAACCACCCCCAATCCCGTCGCAAACACGGCCAAGTTTTGTTTTGCACGACTCCACCTAGAAGAGTAGATCATGACCTACCGACGGGTATAAAAGGTGAGGGAGGAGGCGTAAAATACAGAAACGTAGTACCTTGTCCGATAGTCGGTCGCCTGGGCGCCAGTGAGGAGTCGGGATCTCTAGAAGCTTGTGACCTCCACTCCACCACATGCTCCCCTTCCCATCTATAATAGTGATCATTGCCCCTCTTTGATCCGTCATATTTCTCATTTGACATACATCTCCATCTTGCCATAAAGGGTACAATCGACGAAATTAGGCCCTTTGATAGTAGCACATGGTCACAGATTGAGGTCGTATTTCTTGATCATCCGTCAATCTGAAAGAACACGGACCTGGCCAGACGTTTCAGCAATTTAATGTCACGAATTTGGATCTTTTACCGCCTTGGAACGACACCGATTGTCGTAGTCGCTTTTTGTGACTCTGCCACACCATCATTTGATTCATAATACAATAATCCCGGTAGAATATGTCCAATGACATCCGACTGTGACTCCACCGCCTACGGTGGAGTCTATCACACCAATGTTAGTGCAGTGTATTTTGGTGTCATGGGAATGTCCGTGGGTTGGATCTCACCCTTTACGGTAGGCACAGAATGAGTTCCTATGTGAGGAACATTAGAGATGGGGTATTGGTGCCGGGAGCCCAAATTTCGTTCGTCTGAGAGTGGTTTTATTTACGATGACTGGCGGGGTGAGGCTAAAGTTCCGGGTAAAGACGTGCATCTTTGACGCCTTGTGTTCTGTTAGAAGCATACTCATAGTCACCGAGGCTCTAGCCTGCTAGAATGAAGGTCTGCTGATATGCCGCTGCGGCAGGAGTTACTGCTGCTTTTGCCGCCGCTATAATTGTTGCTGATTTGTGAGCCGTAAAGCCCAAGTTGTTTGTATCTTATCGAGGCTGCCAATCCGTATGACTAAAGTCGTCACATTTTTGATATATTCATCCTTCACCACAATCTTCCCCTGGCCTCTCACTTGGTCCTCCATCAATCTTTACCTATCCAACGTGTGCTCGCAGATCGCTCCCGTAGGCGATGTTCTAGGTTGAAATAATTGATAATTTTGTCGCTCGAAACCACAGAATCCTTACCACCCCACTCAAGAACTTAAAGAACCTAGACCGAATAAAGGGTACGATTCACAACGCCGAAGTTCCTGGCTTTGGCTTTTAGCTGCCCACGTCATTCATCTGGAGCTTTGTTAAGCTTTCTTCCTAGAGAAATGATTCTATTAGACTTATATTGCTTTATCGCTTCATATTTTGCAGCTGCAATGTGTATTTTGTTCTACGCACGCTCAATCTTTAGTTCCCGCTTAATGGACGCGACCGGATGAATTCCTTATCGAGAATGCGTGCCTTCAGCAATGGATAACCTACCCTTTGATGAAGCACTTGGTCCGATTAGCGAAATTACACCGTCGTCCGCAATAGAAGAACAGTTAGAATATAGTCGTGGTTTGTACTAGCATTTGATACGGGGCCGACAATTTACCATCACTAGTTATCCTGGGTCCAAAACTATCACGATGGGTGCATTCGCTAACTGAATGATTTCCTATACACCCTTTAAACGATAAATGGAGGATCCATTCGCTTTCTACCTGCGCACTTGCATCGTACTGAACGAACGAAGCCGCTACTCGCTCTTGATAATGTGCCACAGAAAGGCTGGCATCCGCCTGCAAGTAAATGTACCTTCGACGGTCTCACCAATCATATACCATTTTTCATGTGGGTTGTCGCGCAAATGAAGTCGACGAGCTGATCACTCGATGCTTCACACAAAGATCGACGCCTTGTGATCCCTACGGCGTATATAAGTCATATCTGAGCCTGAAATAGTCGAATGTTGCCGTGCTTTCTTTGGCGGTAAGATGAATGAGCTGATGTGCCTCTCGTTTGCACGTGCGCTCACTATAAAAAAATGCAGGTGACTGCGCCCATTTGTCGCTACATCATAAAAATTTTGAAATTCCTCTTGGTAGATAGAGTTCCTTGGTGATATATCAAAAGCTCTTTCTCACAAAAAGGTTCCGGACTGGTGACAAATACTTGTTCAAAAAGACCAAGTAGGCTAGACATTTATAAGAGGGTGAGAGCCGGATATCGTTGGCCTCAGCAGCAGAGACTCGTGCTTCACTAGTATACTCGAATACGCTTCCGTGAAAGTAGTCTGCACTTTAGATCTCCAAGTTCGATCTGTACAACTCCAGTTGGGTCCTTTGTATCGGCGGCTAGGTCCCCAAAGGTAGAGCTCATCGATGATCGATCAATTACAGCCGTTATATATCGTGTCCGAATCGTAGAAAGATGTGGTTTTGCCTCCCCGTCGCCTCGATGATGAACGTTTACCCCCATCGATAATCTATGGCATTCAAATCACGATGAACCCTATCCGAATGCTACGGCTGATGCGCGGTTATAAGATCCGTAGAATGTCCGGTGTACGACGGCTATCCATGTGCCCGTGTCAACATCGCCTTCTGACCTGGATACGTTCCGTGCGCGTAGCTACCCTTGTGTTTTTATCGACCACATAGGTGGCTAGCCCCCTGTCAGGTACAATCCCTACCCATCGCCAGTTCTCCCTGGGATATTGGGGGCAGGTGAGGTGGATGCTGTTAGAACATGTAAGTTCTGGAGGATGCCGTGACAA
>CANTFL010000573.1:0-17317 GCA_947650285.1 Hyaloperonospora brassicae
TACGCTCTTCCACATTGAGTGGCGTGAACTGATAGCCACGACGACCCTCAAGGTCTGCAGCAAGCTGCATACGGCGCTGAGCGCTCTCCTCTTGTTGGACTACCAACTCTTGTTGCTCATCGAGCGGGTTGGTGATGATGTGTTCACCTGCATCTGTTGCATGATGCTGGGTTTCTAACGCGGCGGTCTCACTACGCTCGGCAAATGGGTTTGGTGCAGTATGAGGCGATGCCTCTTGCACTGGTGGGTTGGACATTGTCCGTTCTTCACCACGGACATCGGTATCACTACCATAGTCCTCTTCTACATTAATGCCGAGGTAAGAAGAGAGAGTCGGGGACTCGTAAGGTGGCGATGCCATGGTGTTTCGTGTTTTGCAAACCGTGAGGTTAGAGTGCACACACACCGTCCTCTTCGAGGAAAAGTTCGATTGACGTTTTGTGGTAACGTCAGTCTGGAGGGGGAGGGTGTAACGGGGTTACACGTCGGCTGGTAGCCGACGATAGGTGTGGTGCACACACGAGAGGGGGGGGGGTACCCTATAAGGTAATATTAGAACACAGTGAGCGTATCAATTGTTGAAGACTGGTGTCTGTCATCAATTGATTGCAAGATCTTTTAAGAGGTTATTTAGGGCAGGTTAAATACGCTGTTCTAAGGTGTTCTTTTAGGTTAAATGAAGAAATAAAATTCAGTTCCCATTTTGATAAACAAAAGACACGTGCCTCTCTGAGGCGTCTTGCGATCGTAAGGAAGTAGCAACGCCTTGTTAAGGCAGCTACTCCTTGTGCACTCAGTGCGTTTGATTCTGAATCGTTTGGTCCCCCTGGAACAGGGACCGTAAGCTCTTTGAGCTGTTGACTCTCTGAGTCGGGTTCTCTGAACCACCTTTAAGCTCTCTGAGCTGTTGACTCTCTGAGTCGGGTTCTTTGAACCAAAGTTGCTCATTGAGCGTAAAGTCTTCCTCTGACTTAAGGAGCTGTGTAGCTCCGCTACAATCAGGATCCTCGAAGTCAGCGCGGGGCTCTGTAGTACGTGATGTTCGGTGTGAGAAGTGTTCAGCCAGTGGTTGACGTAAAATTTTAAGGAGGGCCGTAGCGTCCTTGGCAGTACATTTGTTCTGATGGAGCGTGTACTGAATAGAAGCCCCTGTGTCCGTATTCGCCAGGCGATCCGTTATTTTGTTGTAGGTACAATAATGATTCTTTTAGGCTGGAGACATCGATATCGTTAGCGATGGCGCCTGACTCTCGAAACAGCCTCAGCAGTTATGCCTTGCATGGAGGGTGTCTAGTCCGAACATGCTAAAGCACGATATCACTGTCCCCAATGACATGCAGGGATAAGTAGCCATTTGCCTTCTCTTGTCGAAGACCGTGCGCGATCACCCGATATTCCGCAACATTGTTTCTGGTATCTGCAGAACCATATACCATACTCGATACCCACATAACGCATGTGGCGTGCGTCTAAATGTGGGGTTGGACAATCACGGATCCAGCTCCGCCGGACCTAGAATTCCTCGGTATTCTCTGCCGAAAATAGGAGGTATAGCTACTAAGCATTGTTCGATAGACAACACTGGCAACGAAGTCGATCCATCATAGCATAGGATAGTATCGATTAAAGACGACCTCACTTGCCCAAACAGTTGCCCTTTATTTCCCATGTCCTATGGTATGTTGATCCACAAAACCATCTAACCGACCGTCGAAAGATGGTCCTGGATCTGTCTGTATGCACCTCCTATGAAAAAGACTAGTCGTCCATGTGGCGGAGGTGCTCGACCCGGATGGCTCGAAAGTGTCGTAGATACGACAAGACACCATAGTTCGCGAGATGCTGGGAAGACCGCTGTAACGAGGCAAGCTCTTGCTCAGATAACTGAGCAAGGCCATGTATTGATAACAATTCAAGGGTGCGTACGCCCGACGTCACGTACACGTGGCGTGAGGAAGCGCGACCAAGACCATACAGAACCCGAAAGCTCTGTCTTGAGGGGAAAAAGAACTGTTATTTAATATGGTTATTTTCTTACTAAATCATCTTTCGTCTTAAACTAACTAAATCAAACTACTGTCTCCTATGTGGATCTTCTGTCACCACCCGTTGCGCGCGTCCAGCAGCGATTGGTGGTTGAATTGGTTGATGTACACGGTACATCAACCAAGAAGTGGACCCCTCCACGGATATTACCCCTAGAAGTAATATTCCGACAACATCGCTTTTCTCGAGTGATGTTGATTGAATAGCATCAAAATAGATAATATTAAAGAATTGGTACTTTCGCACCAATTTTTATGTAACGGGCTTACCCCGTTACAACCGCAGCCTGATAATTCGACGAATCGGCTCCTGGTCCGAGAGATTGCCTAACAACATGCCAGGCTGTTGAGGGAGCCCTGTGAGATCTAGACCAAACGCCCCGACGGTAAAGTCCGACTTCTTGAAAGTACTGAGCCATCGCCACCGATCAAGGAGATAGTCCAGTGTTGACGCGCACTATGTCAGTTCCAGTGTGTATGGCTTATCACGAACGGAACAGCCGCCACACACTCAGGTGCTGGAAATATAGATCTTGGGTAGCCCAATTCCAGATCGAAAAGCTTTTGTTCTTCAGACGATGCAGCATCTGAGCGTTGGTAGGAAAGGACGCTTGTATTCGTCGGATATCTCTCCAAGTGATCGAGGGTTTACCTTCAGAAATTACGTAAAAGTCCGTCTTCTCCACACGTTCACCCGTTAGTCTAGTTTATTTAGCATGACGCCCCCGGGAGATAATCTATTTCAGTTTGCTTCGGATGGGCTGCCATCGTCGACGTCCAGATCACATGTGTTCAACGCTCGTAAGTTCCGAATGCGCGCCAGAGTGGACAGGAGTCCCACTGGGTGTTTATTCGGCTGTAATGCATGCCGACATCGACTAGACTGGGGTCAACCGCATTCCATGCCCGTATCGAAATGTGTCAATGATGTACCGTCACTAGTAAGAAGCCAGTCATGAAATTGGTGCACCGTCGAATACGCAAGCAATGAACCCGCCTCAAGTGCCCGATATTTCAGTGCTTGAAAGTTGTACAAAGGGCACGGCAAACGGACCCAAAATGCCGCCGCTTTGACATTGATTGGGTTTCCATGTCACTCGGGGGCAAAATCAAGACAATGTTACTCTTAATGATTACCAATACATGGTGTCTCCATTGAAGTTCCGTCCCTGCGCAAATTGATATCCGTTCCCTAGATATACCTGACCCCATTGATGCTTCAGCCACGACACACCCTTAAACGTTGCGTGGAGCAGCTATCAATGGTTAATTTGCCCTGACGACGCTACTTGAGCTCTCATCACCTAGTTTGTCATCAATTACCCGTCGATCATCAATTATGACACTACCGTTGCCATTATAGTCGACCTCGGCTCGCGACATAAAGGAGATAGATCGTCGGCAGATCGCCCTAACATCATTTTGGCAAAATAGCGACTCATTGGTGCCTCAGTTCCCGGAACTGCTGAGAATTTGGGCACCAATGAGTCGCTCAATATCAAGGGTGCTTGTCTTCCGTCCCAGAAGACGTGATGTGGGCTGTACCCGACTCTCTAAAGCCCCATAAGAAGTCACCAATGAGTAAGTCTCGCAATGAAACAGTCGTGGCTCACTGTACAAGTGCCATCGCCACCATGTGCATCATTTCTGTTCGAATACACTGTACCGCTAGACCACACTGATCGATAGGTGGTGTAGTCATCTCGGAAGGGGCCCCAGGGTTGGTACTTCTCGTTGTCAAGAACGCTTAAGACAAAGCATAGTCAATATGCGCAACCGGGTACCTACGGCGAGACGAGTCCAATAGTGCCTGCTAAGAAGCTTATTTGGGCACCGCGATGGAACTGAAAAGGATGAGCACGTTGTTTTACCGTGATATCCTTCTCTCGGTGTAGGACAAGTCGGCTTCAGAGAGAACGAATGCACTTGTTCCAGTTATCAGCCACCGCATTATGTTGTCCCACCAGGACACCAATATACCGGCAATAGTCGCTGGAATAGTGCAGAGTGAGACCACATATGCCTAGAGGCAGTACAAATTCGCGATGTTAAAGATCAGTGACCATTTTTGTTGCCCGATTTGTCAGGAGATCCGGTAGGTCAGCGAATTTATCGGTCGCATCCGAAATTAGAGAATCTTGGTAAATACCTCGTAGTCGCTGTTGATTCGCGCGATAGGGCGATGATCGAGCGGCAAGACGAAGAACATCGATTTCTTTAAAGACTAAATATTAGCTTTACCTAAAGATGTCGGTTACACGCTGCAATTAAACCATCTATTTTACAGTGTAGCGAGAACAGACGCGAGCGCATCTGCGTAATCTCTGTATCATATTGCTAATTTCATCAGTTCCCGCGGCTTTGACACATCTGAATCTCTTGCAATCGCGCTCGCAATGCCTGGAGAAAAATCCGACGTCACGGAAGTGCCATCAACCCGGTCCGGCGGGCGGCCCTGGCAGGAAATGCGTCGATCGCGTCGGGGCAAGAAAAACGTCATAAAACGCTCTCATCCGTCGGCAATATCATCAGCCAATTCCTGAGACTGATTTGGCCCGGATGTAGCTTTCCTGGTCAGGCAAAGATAGCGACGTTGTATAACTTTAGTCGACGCCCGGACGTGAAAACGTCATAATTTCTCTTCTGGAGAGTATGTGCGCTGAACAAGATGTCGCTTATTCCTCGTTCTCAGCAATAAATGTCGGCACTCCACAACATTACGTCAAAGCTCCGCAAGAGTGTAAGTTAATATCCAGAGCCCGATGGATCCAAAGCTCGCTGTGGATGAATCGATTGGCGTGGCCGTTGCCAGATTAGGACCACGAGATATGGAACCGAATTCGCTAAAGTGTTCGCTCCTTGCAAAACGCTTCCCTAATGTAATGTTACTCGGTGGCTCATCGAACTTTTAGAACAAGCTTTTGCGGCTCGAACATTGTATTGTTCTACATGCCGTATCACACCTGCCTTTTCTCGTGCGGTGTTGATTGGTCCGCTGCATCATATTGCATCATCTGCTTCGTCGAGACTTTCGGTTTTAACGTCCGGGGTGTAACGGGGTTACACGTCGACTGGTAGTCGACAATAGATGTGGTACACACAAGGGGTGGGATCCCATTTAAATTAATATTAGAACACAAGTATCAATTGTTGAAGACTGATGTCTGTCAACCATTGATTACAAGATCTTTGAATAGGTTTAATTAGGACATAAGTGAGTAGGTTATTTACTTTGTTCTAAGGTGTTCTTTTAGGTTAAAAGAAGAAATAAAATTCAGTTCCCATTTTGATCAACAAAAGACACGTGCCTCTCTGAGGCGTCTTTAGATCGTAAGGAAGTAGCAACGCCTTGTAAAGGCAGCTACTTCTTGTGCACTCAGTGCGTTTGATTCTGAATCGTTTGGTCCCCCTGGAACAGGGACCGTAAGCTCTCTGAGCTTGTTGACTCTTTGAGTCGGGTTCTTTGAACCAAACCTTAGCTCTCGGAGCTGTTGACTCTTTGATTCGGGTTCGTAGAACCAAAGTTGCTCATTGAGCGTTAAGCCTTTCTCTGACTTAAGGAGCTGTGTAGCTCCGCTACACGGTGGGTATTCTACGTCGTTGTATTCATCTTCGGTTGCGCTCCTTTCGTCACAATCTTCGTCATCTAAGTTAGTATTCGTAGGCGTGGTATCTTCGCCTACCGCGGATTCCCCCCCTCCCCGCGATGTTCGTTCCATTGGCGAGGTTGATTATTCTCTAGATTTCAGCGTCATGCTTGCTCCATATTCGTCTCCAACTTCTTCTCCATAGTAAGCGTATGGCTTGATGTCGGCAGGTTTTGACCCGTCGTGTCATCATATGACGCCTGCACCGTCCGCCTAATCGCTGACTCATGGCGCCGATTCGTATCGCCGACCAAGTTGCAGCCTAAGGTGGAGCATAACATCTCATCATCCATCATAACGAATCGTGGTGATGTTCCTCTTCGCCGACCACGTCGCGGTCAGCTGGTACATTTGATATTTGCCTGTACCGACACCCTTGCTACTGCTTCCTCTTTATCGACCACGTCGCGCACCCCAGCGACGCCTATTCTTTTTCCTGGGCCGATGACTTTCGCCGGTGGTCCCGCTTCCGCTTCGTTGACCACTTAGATGTCGAGAGTTTGGGGTCAGTGCCGACGAATACTTCCCCGGTACAGCATTCTGGTAGGTTATCCTGATCTCTCTCGCCACGTGTTGCCGTCGGTGGCCCGCCGCCCAATTACCGTCGGAATTTGGTCTAAACTAGAACTCGTATCGTCAATAGACCATCACGTCGTCAACTTGAACTAAAGCTCCTAAGGCTCTTCCGAAGACAAACTGATCCACAGCGGCCGTCATCTGCTTCACCATCCACATCGCTATGGAGGATAATAATTTGTCGTTATTCTGCATCCGTTCCTGAGCCACCGATTGCGGTCACTCCGCTCACGCTGGACCGGATTCCTTCATCTACGACCTTCGGTTCTTCTATCTTTAGTGTATACATTCTCTCCAGCGAGGCCACTTCTGGGTTGGTGTCTCCGTCGGTAACCTTTACCGTCCCCGTATTTGCATATCCGGCCGCACCAGCTAGAGAAATACTCGCTCTTTTCCGATAAAAAAAGAAAAAATACGTTCCTATTACGTATTCTTCTCCGTATACCGTTACCTCCCCTGCTGTTTCATCTTTGGCCGTATCACATGGTGAGTACTCACTCGTTTGTGAGTCATTGTTATATCTGGTGTTGCTTCTTTTTCCGCCTCAGCTGGCGGACTATTCATTGGTCCGCTGAAGAGGAGGCAACGCGTCCAACCTTCCACACCAAAAGCCAATCAAACTGTTGAGACATAGAGTGTCAGCACCTTTGTCGTATGTATCGCCTCATTCGCCGGCACCGAGTGTTTTTGGAACTGATTCGACATGACCCTCGGCACAGATAACTTCAAGTCTGCGCGAAATTATAGGTCTTCCGTACATCCTGCTTCGTTCTCGTGATAATTTAGTGGTCTCTCGGAAATTACGGTCGACTCCATCCATGCTTGGAGATCAAATTATCAGCAACTAATAACATGGTTCGGTTCGATGTTGGTCGCGTATTACGTCCGCTTAGTCTCCAATCCGGCATTGTCTCTGGGTTTGAAGTCTTACGTCTCTCCCACTCCCGTCACTCGTACTGAGATCTCGCCTTTGCCGAAGATTTTAACCTGTTGCATCCTTATCAGCAAACTCCAGCGTTGTTCTCTTCGAAGCCTGAACTCATGTGTGGGACCAAGCTCGACGAATCGCAATCAATGCTCGAATTGCTCAACGGCCTTCCCAGTCGGAGTCTCCCTTAGACCCGGTAACTGACACGCAAATCGGAAGGAGTGGGGTAGACGTGCTTTAAGGGAAGCTAGCCCTTTTCTTTGCTACCTCAAGAATTTTCGTGGGCTTATATGAACGTATGCATTGGAAATTGGAGTCGAGTGTTTTGATGGGTATGCACCCTGATATATATCCATCCTGATCCACAGAGACTTGTCTCGAGTTTAGGCAGCTTGGACTGAGTATACTGTCGCTCGCAAACGTCGCGGGGACATTCTGTGGGTGGTTGCGAAGAACTAAAAACAAGCCCTGCAGGATACAGTATCTGTGAAGTCTTCGCTGGAGCCTGCCTCTCGAGTCGACCCCACCTTTTTTTCCAACCTTCGATGCATGTTTACCCGATCATGAGCTACGTGTGTGCCGACTAGTGTTGACTGGAAAATCGAGCTTGATGCGCTCGAATAGGCTAAACATTGGCGTGTATGGCGGTCGACTCACTCATCGGAGCACCCATACAACACGTGTTTTCGACTATGCAATCCGGTATTCATGGAATTTGAACCAGATAGTGTTTCTGAGATCGACGACGAATGTATAATCGTCGCAGATGTCGACGATAATGAGGCTGTTTAAACCGGTATGCGCACTGCGCGCTTGATTTAAAAATCGTGATGATCCTAGAACGCCTACATAGGGATTGGCTCCTGTGTATGTACGATACTCGTGGGCACTTTTGCGCCGCTGGGTCTATTAATTGTAATACCACGGACGGCACCAGGTCGTAGTGGCGTGCGATATCAACCAGATTAAACAGGTATCATATGACCCCGATCGTTTATTTTTAGGTTACCATAGATTTAACTTTGCTACCCGCAACCAAACCTTCTCTCTCAATAATCTAACAGACGATCCACAACCGGTTACTGATCCCTCTGCTCACGAGCTCGATAATCGACAGGTTTTGCAGTTTTTCGTCTATACCTCAAGGTGTGTCCTGAAGCTGTATATCGAAGGCTCCAGCACATCAATCGCTGACATTTAGTCGTTTCTCCCTGGCTTCGTGCTATAATTACTATTATCAAATTCATCTTTATTTACATGGAACAATGCATCTTTTACCAGTAACCTCACTTTCATTCTGCTTAATAGTCTTCGCAAAAACTGAGTGCGTGTCGTGCTAGTCTTCCTACCTTTATTCTGAGAATTGTACCATTTGCAGACGATCCTTCAATTTTTTCTCCTTACGTAATCGTATAGTTTACGTCCACAAGACAAGTTAGTTGATGGGTCTTACATAGGTTCGTCGTATCCTACCTACTTAATCAATAATTTACAATTACTTCCATCGGCGGTCGTCGGACGTGGTGTATCATCATCGAATTTGTCTTTGGCTTCATATCGATCACTAGAGTCGTCAGACATCCAGTTGATTTCTGACAGAAACTCCTCGTCTATATCGAATTGGCAAGCCTCACCTGACTAATTTACTAACTTCGCTGTTGACCGTGCCCTTTCTTCTGTCTCATTACTTCGTCGTAATATGTGGTAAACCAAGTGTAAATGATATATCCGCTAATGTCTGGTAATTTCAACTCGAATCCAAACTTATAAACCTGCTTTTTGATTCGAAAAGGGACATGTCCCCTGTGCGCTATCTTCTTTTATAGCCCGGTTCCTCTCGTCTCATGAACAGCCACACTTTATCTCCGTCATCAGTCTCTGCATTTAGGATCATTCTGGTTGTTACACCATAGATTCCACTGACGCCCGCCTGGGTTGTTTCGACTCCTGATGACTCATAATCTTTTCCAGTATTCTGTCCCTCGGTCTTTGAACCCTGTCGTAATTTAGTTTGGTTCAGCTGTTCATTATGCTGACGCTCTCTACTTGTCTTCGCTCTTACTTGGTACACTTTTGCTAGCCAGAGCGCTACATCTCGCTGTCATTTAGATCACGACATCACAGACTTGATTCGTCGATTATCTGTTATTTCTTGGCGCAACCGGTCGCATTGATTCTGTCTTGACCTTCAATGATGAGTTGGTATCCCACCGATGCACCAAGTAGAACTAAATATTTTTCTTCGTCGAATCCCTCGAGCTCTTTACGGCACGAGCTAATTTCTTCGCGACATCATCCCAGTGTGCTTGCAGTGTATCTTCCGCACACACCTGCACCGTCGAGATTACTGTCTTAACACTTCCATATAATTGCCCGTTTTACTACGAAGGATAACTGGGTGTATCTCTTGACTTTGATTGCATCATTTCAGTGAACGTTTGGAATAACTTGCTCATGATCTGGAAACTCTAACATGATGGATGCGACTGGGAGCGTCAACGTGACGGTAGTAAATTTCTTTGAACGCTTTCGCTACTTCCAGTGCCCCTGTGCCATTCATAGCCTTAGCTAAAACAAACCCTTTTACATGATACTGGATCAGTAATACCGCCACTATTAATCATCAAGTCTTCGAAGGTGGTATGACAAAGTCTATCGACACCACTTGGAACGTTCATTCTACGACGACATTCCTTGTTGAATATCCTTTAAGTGTGGTCTTACCCTTGCTTGTACTGCAGTCCTCGCAAGCCCGTGCATGTCTTGATATATATCCGTACAGCCCAATCAAAAACAAAATGGTCTTGACCTCGTGTAACGTTTGCCCGATTCCTCGATGACCGCTTTCGATCGAGTCGTGGCAGTTTCTCGCAGTTTCTTCGACTTGCGTCGCCAGTATACCAGTCGCAACCTAATGTCAGCATCTTGCGTCTCTCTCACTTCTCCTCATCGTCCCACGTACTATAGCAGTCATCTTAGTTTAGTACAAATCAGTTACAAATCTCTACCGAATCACTAGATAGACAGTGTTATCGTTTCGAATTCTCCTCGAATAGATACCATGAAGTCCTTCCACTTAGCCTACGCATCTTGTGTGTTCGATTCCCTTTCTCTCCGTTTCTCATTCATTACATTCAAGTTTTGGAATTTGGTTGAGTCACTGAGCGTCAAACATTTTTCTAAAATTCTTCATTCCCGATACACCTCCTCTTTCGATTTGTAAGTCACCTATCAATCGGTTGGTTGGCGAATCTCAGTCGACGGGTTGTACTTCGAGTAGTCGCTGACGCAGCTAAAATTGCTTCATTGACTTCAGCAGGTATTACGTCTACACGTTATGATGCATAGCGCATAATAAAGTTCTTCACCTTAAAGAAATTATATGAATTAGCCTCCACTGTTCCTGTGGCTAAATATTAGTGGCTGTAATGTAGAAAAGTATGACATGCAATTATTTTACGGATCTTAAGCTATTAACAAGCCTTTATGACCTGCTAATTACATTTGTATGTGTACTGTGCTTACATTCGACCACTCTCATGGCTTCCTGTATCGCAAGCCTTGAGCTACTTACTATGATTAGATTAGTCATGTTGTGGTCAAATGCTGCTTGAGTACCTCGTCTATGCCGACATACTCCGCCAATTAACAATGGAGAAGAAAAGTTATTGCTCGTAGCAATTACGATGGAAGAATTCGGTAGATTCCACATTTACAATGCGCAGCTTCATTATCTACCGTGTTTTGCTTTTTTGGACAACCCGTCGAAATCCAAATCCACTATAATCCAACGGTAAACGTGCGTATAGGGGATCAGGATCAAGACGGAAGACCATACCGTGTGTGGATGGTGGGGTGATGTGCTCCAGCGAATCATGTCGGCGTGATAGATGCCTGGAGCAGCTGTAGAAAGTCGACGTCGCGTTTGCCGACTCTCTTTGTTTTTAGGTGGTATGGTGACATTAGCGCTGCAAATCTAATCGCCCGACCGTATAGATATTTTGATGTGGAGACCCACTCTTACGTCGAGTACCTCGTATAGACCTGTATATTCCTTCCAGCGAGTATCATACGATCAATCTTAAACAATTGCAATGACGCCAGCACTTCACGTTCCGCTGAGAGATAATTTATATCACTGGCTTTTAGCAATCGACCGCAAAAATGGAAAAGGTGTAGTTTACCGTTGTGGAATGCATTAATGCATTATTTAATACCCAATTGCTTCCGAAGACCATCACGGGTATATCAATCGGCCTATCAAAATGACGAAGGGTTAGTGCTTTGACGATAAACTATTTAAGCACTTCGAAGGAGACTCGAACTATCGCCAAGGCTGGTGATCTTAACATTCGTCATTATTTAGATGATAGAAGACAGCTCCATATATAGCCATATTCTACTCTAATCGACTATAGTAGTTGAGTGCTCCCAAGAATGCTTGCATACGATTTACCGACGCATAAAAAGGAGCTCATAGATCGCTACTAATTTTTCAGGGTCGGCTGCTGTAACCTGCGCACTCACCTTGTGAGTTTTTTTTTAATTTGTGGTCGAATAAAGATACCCTTCGTAAAATACACACTTATTACGCACTAGGTGAATCGCACCAAAAATCGATTGAAAATTGCGAGACACTCGTCACAACTCCGCTCCACAAAAAATAAAGTTGACGAATTATCGGCGCTCAAACACCGGCGACAGTTTCGATTCCTCGGACTGACCGTTTTTAAAAAATTGCTCGCAGAGTAGCTGACAATTTGTTGTAAGGGATTAGGGTCAGTATTTGTACAACAGTCAGGTTCAACTTAGTGACAACGAGCATAGTTGGAGAGAAGGTGTCGATCCTGCTAAATTCATTGCCTGTTTGTTCACTTACTCATTCTCCACGTCGTTTGCCTTCTCCGATAACTTTTTAACGTAGCCCCATCATGCATTGTCAATTAATTGTTGGTAGATCATGAGAGCGTTCTTAAGTCCAAATGGCATCCACAGCCATTCGACGTGCCATAAATAGCACACAAAAGTCGAAAGGTGTCGTGCTCTCTCCGTCATAATTATCGTTCATATCTCACTAATAGCATCCAAGGAGCATAAATTTATGGATATTCCTCCATTTCGGTAAGTAAATTATCCACTTAAGTATTGCATCTTTCACTCTCACCGTGATAGCGTTGTCCGCCTCGTAATCGATGCACATATGTACGTCTACTCCATTCTTCTGAAAGACAATAACGATCGGTAATGCCCGCGGACTCCGAGAGAACGAAATGAGTCCTGCCGCCAATAATCCTCCAAATAACAACTTGTAAAGCTTAGTAAGATGCAAAATTGCAACTCGACGAGTAAGCTGTTGTATATGATTGTCTTCACGTACGTCAATTCCGCATACTACTCCTTACGCTGGAGATAATAACGCATTCTCACTTAAATTATGATCTTTTCGGACTTCTCCAACATACCGAATATCTGGGCTCGTTTCTTCGAACCATGTGCCGACGAGATAACGTTACTCCTCAGCAGTTCAACTGTGTTGGTGTCATTTCAAGAAATGTTAACAGAAAGGGGAGCTCATGGGCGTGTCAACCATTGTTTCATCAACTAGCTGATGCTCAATAAATGGGTGGTTACGGTGGTGCATCCAATGACTCTTCTTCAAGTAAATATACATCTGGAATTGTAAGACGCACATAAACCGCTCAATGAGCTCGTCGGCGGGTTTTTACTTATATTACGTGACGATGAATCCATTGCATATATTTCATCGGCCGCATCTTTTCTTGTAAGTTGATCAGACGAGTTCAAATCTAATCGGCAGGATGACTCCTAAAGTAATGATGTATCGTCATCTGACCCACTGCACGTATCCGTGAATGCATTCGGGATACTCGACAACCGCTAATGCTCCAACTATCGTTCTTGGCGTATTAGGACGTCTTATGATAACGACCAGTGGACCAACCATTGCGCCTACTCGGTTCGTTACTAGTCGGCTCTTCGAACATACCCTGTGTCTTTTGTTCTCTTAAACCGCTTTTGTTCTCCCTGTTACGCTCATTCACCTTATTTGAGCATAATTCGATATTTTTTGTTTCACCTCAATGAGCGATCACTCGTGGGAGGGCGTACGTCTGTCATTCCACGGATGGTGGCTCTCGGGATAGCCACTCCTCGTACAGATTCCGCTCATTCTGCAGTAATTCTTTGGTCTAACACGTGCTCGTATGCAATCACCTCCAGTCTCGATACTTCAATGAATAAACGCGTACGTATCCTTTATACCGAGGTAACACGCCTTGTAGCATCCATTCAACGATCAGAAATGCGCAAAATTTGTGGTCATTCTTCGTGCGATAATGGTTGATCTATACGTCGTAGTAGCCTTGACCTTCCTGTTGCATGTGACTGCGGGGGGTACAACGCGGGTAGAAGACAAATCCACATTTCGCGTGTAGCCTCAATTTTTGACGTTAAGGCTGACGCTAGAACATTTTGGACAGCCGTTTCTCAATATTTATGGTATCTCCGGGTCCTCCCATGACCTCAATTCCCCATTCCTGCTTGCCAACTTCTTTCGATGACCTGGCAAGTGGTACAACAAATTAACCGGGTAGATTATATGTCGAGTTAAAACGGTCTGGTCGAACTATGGTCGGTATCATGAAGTCAGTCCCACGAATGAGATTCACTATCGCGTGATGTGACATGATCTACTCTTCAAAGTTGTATACCCCGTACCCGAGAGGTATTTTGACAGTAACTCGCGACGTCGTAACCATCTGCGACTTTTCTCTTCCTTGTACATCAATCTGTAAAAAGTCGATCTCACAAAATCGCTTGTGTGAGGGTCGATCTTTCACTTGCCCAGACTTGCCGACTCACGGAGGGGGTACTCCGATCCGTGCTTTGTTGTATAACCTTGTGATCACCTTGTGTACCCGTCGGTTGGGCTGGCTTGAGCTCTTCGTGACGGCCTTGAGAGATGTCGATCTCGCTGAGAGGTTGGGGTTGAGAGTTCGCTTCCGGTGCGGAAATCTTTACACCACTAACGGGGTTCTGCGATCTTGATCTTGAGGCGCGGCGATCTCTATCTGGAAGCGTCGCGATCTCGATCTTGAATCATACTGATCTCGATTTATTCTCGGGGTAGGGGTCTTTGCTGTGCGGAAATCTTCACTCAGCAAATAATAGTCTTGCGTCGATCTTGCGTTGGTATCGGTCCGATCTGGTCTTGGGATCGGCCGGTTTTGCTGGAAGTGCGCAATGTGGGCAGATCGGTGTCTTGTTTTGCCAAAATGAAACGTGCCGATACGTCCGGTAGATCGTCTCGGTCTTTCTCGGTCTTGTCTTGAACTCCTTGTCCAGATCTTCTGACCACTTGAGCCGTCTCGCGATCTTGTAACCAAAATCTTTTTCCTTTACCGTTGTTTGCTGCTACCCTAGCAGTTTATGTTGAGTTGAGTTACCTAAAGCCCACCTCGTCTAAACAATTCAAGGTGAGTACACGAAACCACGGCGCGGCGAAGTCTTTATATCACCGGGAGGCCAAAAATCCTGCCCGGAAGAGAAGTCTGCGACGTGCTTAATTTGTAACGACGGTAACTGTATTATTATCCAACCAAATTAATAGTTAACCTATCTTTAATCCTATTACCAACTATAGTTCACTCTCCAAGTCGATATCACCTTTAAGCTTGACCGCCCCCTTGAACACGTGTCGAAATTTCGTGATCCGTACTCCAAAGATAGCACCAATATCCTCGATATCGTACCTAGGCACCCAAAAGGGACCAAATTCCAAATGCGGTACCAAATACCCAATTTTGGTACCGAAAATTCCAAACTAATACTCGAATAACAAATGTGTCTAAATCCATTTTGCGACGTCAATTCAAACGGCTTCCACTAGCTCTTTCGATCTGAACTTTTGGGACATCACTCATGGACCTTCATCAAGCATGTTTATCACGATTCAACAGCTTCATCACCGATATATCCATAATCAGTAGAGAACATGACCGATCTGATGCCCGCTTCGAGATTGTTGAGGATCGGTACGGTATAGTCAGCAGTAAATAACTTTCTGTTACCGTACGTGCTCCAATATCATCCTCCCGGGTTTATCGGATCAACGAGACCATCCACAGGTCTTGAACAGTTCCCTGGACTCCCACGAGTATCCACACTTCCAGATCGAGCTACAATTAACCTAAATCAGTGCTACCTATGGGATACCGGTAAAGAGTGTCACCGATCTGCAGGATGTTACACCTTCGTCATAGAGTCATATCGCACCACCTGGTCCCAGATACTTGTTTCAGATCGCTCCATGGAAATCGTTCTATTTGTCGTCTTGTCCAGATCGCTCCGTCTTAGGTCGTTCATATCCATCAGTCTGGAGACAGTTGGTTCGTATCGCCGATCCCCGTTGAGATCGTTTTCCATCTCCTTTTTCTATCGCTAGGTCCCATGGTCTCATTCCCTACCAGTGAGTGACACCCTATCTGGGTAGTCACCGATCCACGTCCCATCATTCGATCCGTGACTTTACCACAACCGCCCCCCTGCACTGAAGCATTTTGGGCAGCAATCGGCTTCAGTCTAGTCACTCATCAACTTCGTTCCAAACACTCAAGTCGGATCCATGGCATCTCCTACGCGTTCCCGCACCTCGCTAGTTCCCTCGAAGTGTTCGACCTTGCTTCTGTCTCCGGATCGCGATCTGTCACCCCGATCGTCCGATCAAGGGGAGCATATTCCTATTGTGCCGGATCAACCGGGGTCCCCAGGTCATCTTGATCCGGCCGGATCTCCATGCATCCCTATGGGATCACCAGATCGACGGATGGCGACTCTGCATCTGCAGGCTCAGACTCTCCGGCTGGATCGCCCGCTCATGGAGGGCATACTGCCCCGGCCCCAGATCAACTCGGGTCTCCAAACCATCCCGACCTGGCTGGATCGTTATCGATCATCATGGAATCGTCAGACCGCCTGCCTGATCCGCTATCGCTTCCCGCATCGCCAGAGATCCTTGGTGCGTTTAGATCCGACACACTGGACACCAGTGCGTCTCGTGGTGGGTTAGCTTCAACCGTGGACATGACCGGTCACATTCCAAGGGTTTCTGCCAGCGACGTTCGTCTTACGTTGGCTACGATCTCTTATTTATGGGATCGAGAGGCTACCTTCTGCAGCCAAGCCGATACAATTCATGCGCTTCAGCAGTCATACCGAGATGCGGTTGCCCGGGGGATCGCTTGCAAGACGAGATTGATTCTCTGTATAGATCGGCCGCCCCTTTGTCTCGTTCGTCCAGCGTCAATATGATTTTGGCGCAAGGCCGCTACGTCAACGCAATACATTCTCTGAGCGACTGCAAGCGAGCTCTGCGGACACATCGAGATCAATCGGCGCCGATTCTTCGGCTGCGCAGAATGGCACGTGTCAACGACTAGGATCGAGGCAACTTAAAACAACAGGTAAAAACCTTGTCGATTCGGAAGTATTCGCTCCAATTCTAGCGCGATCTTCTCCGACAGCCTCGTTACCAGCTGTTCTCCGACAGTTCTTTCCTTGACAGGGGAAGTTTTACAGTAGAAAGAGGAATTGTATCGGTATCAAGCAGAGATCGCTGAAGGCTTGACTTCGATCAGCAACCTCACACAGCAGGTGGACTATTTGACTCCTTTGAAAGGTCACCTGACACATTCACAAGTGGAGAATGTTTACCTCTGTCGTCAGCCAGTGGAGCCTTTACGGTATACGACCAGTTAAAGGTGGAAGAGCAAGATCGGGATCGGCTATAACAGAACAACGGACTCTTCTCCACACCATCAATAGTGCCATTTTCGGGTCCCAGTCACCTGCGTCACCCACTCGGCAGACCTCCAAGAGTACCATACCGGCCAGATCGGCACCTTCTTCCGTTGCCCAGAGGCTGCGGTCTCCTGCCCCTAGATCTTTCCCGAGATTGTCTGCCCCTACCAGCCAAGCGTCAGAGCATTCCGCCGAAGTACCAGTCCGGAAATTCTCCCGCCATCCGATCAGGCTCTCGCGTACAATCGTTAAACCTCTCCACACCTTCCAAGATACTCCCAAGATTGACCTCCCCTGTACCG
>CANTFL010000575.1:0-17430 GCA_947650285.1 Hyaloperonospora brassicae
AATATTTATTCCACTCTTACATACAGTGTTTGATTCCTCTCGATCTCAAACCGTTGGATGAATATTGGATTGACTGTGGCAAGACTTGTGATAGCGTGTGCGTTCGCGAACCACAAGAAAATACTCCAAAATCGATAATTATGATGGAATGTAATCATAGACTTGTCAAGATCACCGTACAACCTGTCAAGTGCGGCTAGCCGCATTAAAATTTCTTCGGAAAACGCGTACGACAGTTGTGAGTTCGTAATACTGTGCAAGGGCCCCGCTGGACCCATTGCGCTTCGGTTTTGTTAAGCGTAGCTTCAGTTTCCATTTCGATCCGAGCGCCGGCTTGAATGGCAACGGAGATACAGTTTGCGTGAGTGGACTCAATGGCCGACCCTGTTTTCTTAACACTATCGTGGCTGAAATTGTTAACCGTAGTTTGTACTGAATTCTATTATCTCCTCATATAAGAATTTGGCTTCCTCGTCGGCTAAATGCGGAGCACGTGGACGTGCCACGCGATCTTCAGAAGGAAATCACTCTTGTCGTGGTATTTCATGCAACAGGGCACAGGTAATAGCTACGCAATGACTTCATAGAGATATTGTGCCTTTTTAGGTAATGTACAAGGTACGCTAAAGGAAGACTAAAGACCAAGCAATTACGGCTAGTTGTAGAAATGTCAAGCTATTGTAATATAGAAAGGCCTAAGATGTGTCTTATGGTCATTAGTCTTTTCTTCACTTTATTAATACAAAAATATGTATCGTGGCGTCTACTTGCCACCCATTGAGCGCCTCTAGCAGCGATTGGTGGGTGTTACATGGCATCTATTTTAATCACTGGGTAGACCCTTAGGTCACTGCAACAATATCGATTATTTCAGAGATATTCTAATAATATTATACATGATTGTATATTACTGTAACGGGGCACCGATAACTTCGTACTGGTCTACCAGTAAGGAGTCAACTTTATCTGACAACAGTGAAGATCATCGCCCTGCTAAGTATACTCTTTTTACAGAGGGAAGGTAAATGACGAATGTAACGATATTTATCGTAGTAAAAGTAAAAGTTTTATTTAATATAATTGAGTCCATTTAAACCCTTTTTCTGACTAGTCCTTACTTAATTCTACTAATATAACTAAATGTATAATGACGTCTACTCACCACCCATTGCGCACGTCTAGCAGCGATTGTTGAATTAGTGTAGTCACAATATCAACCAATGGGTAGACCCTTGGTAATCTCAACAATAGCTACGTATGTAGAGAGATCGTTTCAAGATTTAACATATGTTATTCTTTTTTATCATTTCTCATAAATGACACTATCATGTAATACGTCTAACCCGTTACATTTCCTTGACTGATAGTCACAAAGTCACACAGTAAGTTTATCAAGGTTTATGTGTCTACCCATTGTGAACTATTGAGACAGGGAACAGGTGGTGGGTCATATTTATTCATCTTGGTCCTGCCTCGCAGTCAACATGTCTATGCGAAGGGCATCCAAGACTGATCATCTCGTGACTGCACAAGCTTAAGGCAGACATATCTTCATCTGCTGCTTCTACACTTCTTGAAGCACCTTTCGCTGCAGGCTCACGTGTTATGACACCGCATGACCATGATACCTCCGACGGGTAGCTCTCCCCTCTGGCGAGTTAGACGTTTCTGACTCGATAAAGGGCCCACAGATACCTGAATTTCCCGCGGTGTCTGTACCTGAGTCTTCATCAAAGACTCTGCCAACGAACGGTTCATGACTAGCGTCACATTCTGTTCGGCAGCGATGACGAATATGATGATGATGAGTATGATTACTTATCGTCACAGCCAGCTCGTACTCCATCGCACAGGCGTGTCCAAGATGGCGCTTGACATCGTCACTCTGAATACAGTGGTAACAACGTCGGCACCACATCTCTGTCTGCCTAACTTAAGCCGTGGCTCTTGCTTTAACGGCTCATTTATAGCTTGTCTCAGAAGACAAGCCAACACCATCGTATTCCACTATTCGATGCGAGCGAGCTTCATGGCTTAAAATCCAGCGCAAGCAATTTTAGCGCTAAAGAAAACTTCCTTTCTTTATGCTTTTCTTAAGCATCGATCGTATATGTCAACTAAACTCGGGACAAATCTACTCGCTTTTGGTGGCGTGGAACGCGTTCGTCCAAAATGTGATGATTTTTGGGCGTGAAGCGTACCTCCATAAACTTTAGCAGTGCGAACCAAGTTTGAAAAATGAACGCTGACCGTTTCATTGTACCGATTGCATCGTTTATCGCGTTAGGCAGGCATTTCTTGACTCGCTTGGTGTGACCCTTGTGCGAGTTATGTCGACAACTCGCAAAGTGCTTTTAGGGAAGAGCATTTCCTACGTTCACCCTAGGGTTAGATTACATCTCAGTTTAGATGAGAACCGCGATTGAAAACTTGCAACCCGTCTACGTGCGCTTAATGGGCGTGTCTACCGATGGACTCGAGGACTCATCTAATGTGTCTCGTCATATTTTCGGACGAGACCTTTAACATCATTCATCATCTGGGAACGACGGTGTCAGCTATCATAATAGGGTGGATACTCCCGCCAGTGGACATGATAACTTGTCCGCTCCCCGTTTTTTATGTGGTGGATCAATATATGCCCCACGTAAAAGCGTCGACCACCGTGAGATTCCACCTGCGGTTCTGGTGGAGGTTGGTAGACTAGGTCCGGCTCTGCTGTCACGACTGCAATATAGTTGTAACCGCTATGAACGCGTCCTGACCGAGTTTAGGGAGGACGTGGAGCATGAGTACAAGAGTCGTCATGACTTGCTGACGACCTTGCGACGTCTATGTACCGATTTTAATTTCGCGTTCGCTCATAATCTGAGCGAACGCGAGTGTCGAGTCCTACGCGACGAGCTAGCGTTAATTGTCGGTAGACTGCGTTGCTGAAGGACCAAAATGAAATCTTGGTCTAATCTGTTGGGATTTCTTGATGCGTACCTGCTATTTCCGCTCTCGGAAGATACCCTGCACTGATATTACGGGCGTAGACGGCCAACCTAAAACGTAGGATGTGTAAGCATCCTTCGAGGCACCTCGATCGTGTATACATTGCATTAATGGTTCAATATACGAAACAGAACAATGCGCGTTGGTATTAGTTGAGTACTGCCGACAAAATTGACTGCATGTCTAAGCAAATCTTCGGTAAACAGTAGTAACAGTTCGGCAGCCGTAAATGAGAGCAAATTTCCCTTTGATTCGTATAAACGTTCCGTTTCTAATAGTTTAACGATTTGAGCGATAGAATCCTGCATCAAATGGACCTCTGATATTCGAATCGGCGGAATTCCATCAGCTGACTTGAATGTTTTTTTTCAGTTCACTAAGTGCGCACTGCTGAGATATGCTTCTCTGCTTCAGCGAGGGCGTTATCATTCTCGCTAGCATAGTCATTGGCGATACTGAAACAGATCGTCATTGACATCATCATCGGAGTCAGCAATAACGTCTTTGCTATCTCCGAGTGTCTCCACTATTACGATGACAACTAGGCCGACATCGGTACCATGCGTGACAATGCTTGCGTCGCCACGTGATCAGAAGAATTTTAAAATGCTAATGAACGAGTGAAACCCTTCTATGTAAAACTAGTGTCACACTCTAAAGGCAGGAATGTGCGGATGTCGAATCCTTTTACGAAGAAAGTTGCATGCGACTTTGAAGCATGACCTGAAGGGCTGATAGCAAACTCGACCATCCGCTTAAGTCACTTAAAATCGTAAACTAGTGGACGTATCTTTAAAGTATCTCTTTGAGGATATACTTGGCAAGTTCCGTCTGATTACCTGTTTCCTGATGGTCAGGTGTTGACATTTTTAAACTTGTCACAAGTGATCGGAACACGGATTGCCATAATTTACTGCGGACCGAGGGTCACTGTCGGAGACGACTTTACGGGGTAGTCGGTGTTGTCCTATCATGTATCGACAAATACGCTTGTACAGCCCTGAGCCATAAGATATACTGGGACGGCAGCAAGATGCACCATCTTGCTGATCGGTCAGCGAACACCAAAATACCTTTATTCTTGTAATCGTCTTTAATTTTAAAAGACGAAATCCAATGAAACGGATTTTTCAGCACTCTGTGGGAACCATGGAGACTGAATATCTCCACGGTATATATGATTTGGCTTTAACCGTTGACACACTTCACAAGCAAGTATAAATGTTTGCGCAGACACTGATACGAGCGTAGAAACTTAATCAAGACTGAACAAAAGGTAAGTATTTTTTCTACCACGATGCCCACCTGTTATATCATCGCGGCACTCATTGATGATGCGCAAGCGCTCAATATGAGTAGGTCCAATGAGACGAGGCGTGTCGACGGTAATGGCTGTGGCCAGCCCAAAATTGGGTAGGCACGAAAGCGCGCATTGAGATGATGGAGCCGTTCTAGATCTCACGCGACAGCGAAGTTGAACCCGCGAGGAAGTACACCCACCTAGACATTCTTGTTAAAGGTAGAGACTGATTTTAGCCGCTTGTGATGACGCATGTTTTGTTTACACAACGACGAGCCTATCTTCCAGGAGATAGATCAAATTAGCTAGTGCTTACTTCATGGCTAGTCGTTCCTTAAAAGCACGAGGACATAGGCTCAGTTAATTTCTATTTTGCTTATGATTGCAGAAGAATTGCTATGAGTCGTATTCATCAACGCACAACCGATTGCGAAATCGCTGGCGTCAAAGACCACATCAAATAGTCTGTTCTCATCTACAATCGCCAGTATGAGCGACTGCCTAAAGCTCTGGATTTACTCTCGAAGAAAAAGCTGACAGTTAACTTTCCATGACAACTTTACATTTTTCTTGAGTACAAGAAAGATGAACGCTCATCTTGGAGTAATGGAGCGATTACTTTTGCAAGTACGATGCTGGCCCAAGGAACTTACGAAGTCCTTTGACATCGACTGACGCAGGACAGTTGGTGATCGCCTTTATTTTACTCGGGGTCGGCGCGCTCGCCGTGCTTACCCACAATGAACATAATAATGGTAATTCGTGGATCGCGAATATACATTTCTTGAGGTTGGCGTAAAACTTATGCGTACAAATTAGTTATAGAACTTAAATATAGTTTGTCTCGTGAGCATTCACGTCCGTCTTTCATTCTTAGCTCGGCTATGAACGAACACATCGTTGACATTTCTCAAATCGGTGCGAAATTCGGCACCGAAATCAACAGATTTGTCACAAAAATTTTAAGCGTTGCCGGGACATTGCTCTGCCTATGTGGCATCACTATCCACTTCCAGATCATACCGCTCGTGGTATCACTGCCGTGCACGGATCCCTCGTTCACTTATGAAAATCAGATAGAATCTATCTATCATATCCATGGACGAGAAGATGGTGGATTTTGACGTACGATCTATGACTACATCTTTTCGGTATCGGCGTGTGCGCGGGTACCATCGCAGCAGCCATCGTGTACAATGCAAGAACTTTCTACTATTTTTTGTGGTATTACTAACAAAGAAGGCTAGAGAGCTAGGAGGACCAATAGATTGTCAGACGACTGCTTCTAAGGGATCAGCAAAACAATTGTTGAATGTTGTTACTAATTCACGAGTCAGTGGTCACTGATTTATGATAAATAACTTTGAAACGGGTTCAAAATCGATTTCATGTCGAGTGCCTGTATATTAGGCAACTCGCATGCTGCGAGTGCAGAAAAATATTTTTGAAATCGATCAAATTCTCATGTTATGGATTTTCCTGAAGCGAATTCCAAGATTGAGACATATATCTCTGAATCCGAGTCTTCTTATCGAGGACGTTTTTGTCCATAGATAAACTGCAGAGAACCCGTTCGTTCTCATCAAACACCATTTCCGTCCGAATATCGGTGACATACTAGTCTTCTGTGACTAAAAAACAGAAATGATTGACTTTACCACAACGCAGATCACGTAAATACCTTTTCGGTTTGAATGTTGTCAATTCTGTGACCTTTCGGAGGCACAATGAGACGTAGCATATAAGTGTCTTCGCTTGATCCGTCATTGACCAATGCGCTCAATGTCTCGATCATTTTCTGGAAGGTCACATCTACAGGCTGCTGAGGGTTTATGTCTTAGGTTGCTGGGGTCTACCTCAACAATACATATTAAGAAATTATATCGTCAAGTTTGTTGGAAATATTTCCTCGAATCCTATAGCTATTGTTGTGCTGCAAGAGCCAGTTCCTCGACGGTCGACTCTCCCGTGGAACTAGATTTCGGTTTTACTACTTCTATTCAACCGGTTTATTATTTCTATTATGCTTTCCGCTAGGCATGCATTCATATCCCGGTCTACTCGACTTCTTCGAGTGGTGGGATTTGGCGCTGCATTAGAATCTGCAAACCCACCGGGAGATATCTACACAGTGCAGCGGTTAGCCTCGCTGAAGTCTTCCTCAGTCGCACTAACGACTGTACCACAAATGAATCCATCGCACTAACTCACAAAACATTCACACGCTTATTAAAGCTCCAAGGGGCTCATCACATAGCCATCTGATAAACAAGTGGAAATAATATATACGGACCATTTCTATCAGCTCACCCTTAGGTCGTACCTTCTTAGCCAAGGTGGTCCCAGGATGACAGAAAGCTTTTCATCCAGATCCAGCATGATATAGTCGTCACATTACTGTTCATATTCTAATGGTAGCCAATTACTAATAAATGCGTCAATGGGTGAGTGCTTTTCACACACATGGAGGACCTAGAGACTAGCAAACTGAAGGAACAAAGGACGACACACCATAGTATGGGTACTATAAAAGACGATTAAGGAGACGAAGCGACCCTACGATGATAAAAACAAGCAGACCCAATCAAGGGGGGATCGTTGCCAGAGTACCGATTGTGCGGTACTAAAAGGATACGATCACATTTCCTCATCGAAAGGCCTGGTCCTTAGAGGTAGACCTCGGTCTCTAATCGGTGGGCCAATTCATCATATTTTTATAGGTACCCGTTGTTGAGCCCGTTCCATCATTGGTGTCCTTGGTCCCTCATAGGTGATCCAATTCCCTCATTGATAGACCTCATTCCCTCAACAATGATCTACTACTAAAAAATAGAAAAAGGATTCTAAGCATAAGACCAGGATAGATATAATTAGCTATATAATAGGACTCAATCTAATATTACTCAATTTGCGATCCACGTGGCACTACTTCGTTGTGGCCTAACTACCTCTAACGTCTGCTCGTCCGTTCCAAGAAAGGTATGAATCTAGCCCATCGGATACATACCGTCGCTACGCAAGACCTACAGCTAATATAATTAATTGGTATCATTTGGCCTATGGTTTCGACTCAATTACCAACTCTCATCACCCGCTATCAAAGGCGATCTTCCCACCCACTGATTAGGGAGAAAGACAAAAGTCGGGTGATTATTATCTTATAATGATCTAAGAAAATTCATAGGGGTGACAAGCATCTTGATAAATTAGGATAGAAGTCCACGCTCGACCAAGTCGATCAAGTGGCCACATACTGGCCCACAGAGTGCATAATTTTCAATCCGAGCCTCCAGGTCTTTCTCCTTAATGTCCGCCATCTACGTCCTCACACACGATTATATAGTGCTATTCACCAGCCGAAGGGTACACAAGGTGAGTCAAGATCCATACGCGGCGTCTCGGCACTCCCTGAAAGTCGGCAATCTGGCACAATCAGTGGTTGAGGGTCTCATCACACAATTTAAGTAGCCTGCTACACCACATGCATTTACAATTATCGATGCGCATGTACCAAGGCGCAGCGTCATTCTCTTTTGGGGGATGTCTCGCTCAACGAACTTGCGTCTTCCAACCTATATCGACTGGTGATGAACTAAATTGTCGGACGCCCAACGGTCGACAAGGACACGAAGTGACCTATTTTTCGTCACGTTCAAGATGAACATGATGATAAATACCTCATTATCAGTTACACAGACACAAAACGGCTGTGTATAGGGACCACCTTTTGTCGAGATGTGTGCATATTGTTTTGCAATTGCTGTCTCAGCAGGGTAATTCTCCCCTTCTGACCCCGACCCAATTTTGCAATCTTCCTCGATACTGCGACTTTGGAAGAGCTCTAGACGTTTTGCTCTATCCCTTTTGGCTAGCGATCGATCATTTTGTTTTGTAATATTAGGCAAAGTGCGTGTGATACTAGACTCACATGCTTAGTGGCCTAGCTTCTGACAGCGATTACACTTCGGCAATTACTCATTGTTCCAACTACGATGTATCTTGCTTTCAATGTACCTAAGGTCAACCGGCCCTGGGCGTCCATCTTCTTGTTCGATAGGTGGATGATAAGAGCTCGAACTAGCATTAGCATGTCTCGTTACAATGACACTCTGCTTCGCAGCTGAGATTGCTTTTATAAGAGTATTCATCTCCATGCGGAACAGGTCGTTCCTGACGGGATCATTGACAAGACCTTGCATGAGCATAGCTATTAGGGGTGCTTATGTACTGCTTAAACTTCTATACGACTCGGTAAACGTCCTATTTACTGATCGTACGCGTGCACATTGCGCTTATCTTGATTGAGTGCCAGTAAATCTTTTTAAGCCTTAAAGTTATCTCGTAGCAACTCAAACTTTTGTCTGAGCCGGGTCTCAAAGTCATCCAACGACATAAACACATGTGCGTCGTTCATCTCGAGCCCTTACAGTCAAGTTCTGGCACTTCATGCCAACTTAGATTGATCAAATGCGACCTGCATTTGCTGATTGTGAATACGAGGTGCACTTATGAACTTGTCTCATTCGACGAAACTCCTCAAAAAGGATCTTACTCGAGGCCTCTGTAATTGCAAATTTCTTCCTTGAAGGATTTTTATCGATGCACATGCGTCATCCCAAGAACATTAGACCGATCCAGCGGATGGTTAAACAGTTTGAACTATTGAGCATCTTGTTCTCTCAACAGCTCTGCCTATTGAGAACCTTGCTGAAAAAGGATGGATCCTTTTCTTGCGACGCGTCAAGTTCATGATGTATTAACTTGGCTACGGCTAAATGCTGTTGTTCTCTGTTTAATACAAACAGCATGTTCCAAACAGCATGCTCACTTACGTTAGATATCATCAGATCAATCGTGCTCCAATCGATATAACTTAAATAGGAGTAGCTTTCACGCAATGCGTAACGCTATCGCTGTCATCTTCGCTCATTATCTTTATGTTGAGCGAGAAAGGTGCTGATCTTGGAAGGACTACAAATTGCTAATGGTTTGAAATGGCAAACGCTCCAATCGATTATTATTTAGCCCTTGTCTGTCTTCTTACACAAGGTTGCGTGCTCCCAGACGTTACGTACACGTGATTGTTGAGAAAGCATAGGGTAGAGCATAGAGATCAGGAAGCTATGAAAAGGGGGAAGGATAAATGTATTCAATAAAGTTACGTTTCTTTTAACAAACTATCGTTTTCCTGCTTAAACTATGTGAAGGCACAATCTATCACGCAGATTACTCTCTCATCACCCTTTGCGCGTATAGCCGCGATCAACATTTGATTCGGCTGACACGGCTGTTTCAAAACGCCTTGACATGAGACTCTGCGAACAAGCTTGTATCTTAAGTAGGTACGATGTGGCATCACCATGCGAGAGGTCACCGGATATCTTTATTCGATGACCGCATTAAGAATTAAAACCTTTGGGTTGCGGTTCGTCGGAGTCCACCAGCACTGTCCTACCAGATAGTCACGTCCGCCATGGTAAGTACGCTATATTTAGTTAGTAACACACTACCAGAATTAGAAACGTACGCCTATATGAATAGTAATACGCGACGAGGCAAATTTCATGCGGGACAAGACGATTACCAACGTAGAGGCATAAAAATTTAGTAGGCTTAGATTAGCAACAGAAGGCTTTGAACTGAGGGCCTAAATATACACATTGTGCGCTTTGCTCAGCTTCGATAACTTCCTGAAAATTATTAGCCCAAAGTTCGAAAACCCTGCCCAGGACCTAGACCACGCTGTTGTTATGAACCCCTCTTTAATTACCGCATCTCGCATTAACAATTCTTTCGGGACAAAACACCACACATGAAAGTTTATGACGCAAATGATGCTGAAGAAGCGTGATTGTTGCGATGTCGTGAGCAGCGAGGTCAATGTCGAGTACTATAAAAAAGTACATTGGACCAAGCAAAGTTTAAGCGAAAGTCGCTGAAGGCGCTAGCGATCATTTGTCTTCCGATGATGGGTTCGCAGTTTTCACTAGGTCTCTCGGCGAAGAACGCGTGTGATGCATGGTCACGTCTGGAATGACACTGTGAGAAGAATATATTGTTCCATTAGCTTTTCAGTTGACTTTTAATCTATATGAGTATGATAGGAGATGGTGAAGCCGTGCCGAAGCACACAATAGACTTTATCTATCGGTGAAGCAACTCGACGCAGTTGGTGATCTGGGTAGTGTGGACAACTTGGTCATCACGCTTCTGGTCAGCCTTTGAGAGTCGTATCAATTCATGATAACAGTGTTGATGCGAGGTACGATTTGCTCACGTGGAAACTAGTGACATCCCGGTTAGTGCTTGAAGATATAAAGTGCAAGGAGAAATTTGGCGGAATCGAAGGAACCGCGCACAGTCAAGTTCAAGCATTTATTCCGAGCAACAACAAGTGCATGCCACGACCTAATAAGAAGACCGGTACGTGCCACAGATATGTAAAAAAAGGCATTAAATCGCAAGATTTCCCTCTTGCATCCATGAAGACGCTGAACGACACAGTTTTCAGCGTGCAAATACCGCGCAAGAATGATTTTAAAGATAAATTTTCTCGTTTAGTGGTGGCAAGATGAAGTCGACTAACATGTGGTTGGTCGACTCAGGTGCGACGCAGCACATAGATATTTCTAAGAGGTTCATGAGGGCCTACAAGGACTTTCGTCCGGTGGCTGTAAATTATGCTGATGGCGTTGTTATCCAGGCGATTGGAAGAGGTGGCATTACCATGTCATAAAGACTCGTGAATGTATCAAGAAGGAATTGCACACGAACGGATGGCACATTACAAGTATTCTCAAAAGTTGTTTTCCATATATAGGAATATTAAGGAGGTTGGGACTGTTACTTTTAAATTCGATGGCTGCTTCGTATGAACGAAGGGTAAAAAAGATTAAAATTCGGCGCCCTCGAATAAATAGGAAAGTTTAAGCTCTGAATGATACCGAAGCTTAAGTAGGATGTCATTGTGGCAAATTCGAAGAAATACAAAGTAACCTCCACCTCCTATCTTTGGTATCTTCAACTTGGCCACATTGTACATAGAGGCTTAGAAGTATTGCTAATGAAATATTACGGTAACGGTATTGGCATCAAAACAATGCAGAAGCGGGGTCCTGATGTAGGGTGCCCTTGGCAAGCAAACACGTGTGAGTTGGGATGATAATTCACCCTATCGCGCAAGTATGTTGCTAATGGTTTTTCTCAGCGATGTGTGTGGTCCCATGCAAACTCCCACCTTCAGTGGCAAACCCTATTTTGTGACTTTAATGACGAATACTCACATTTTTGTGTGGTGTAATTGATTCTTAACAAGTCTTAAGTAGCGACCTAATTCGCTTAATTTGTCGCGTTGGCGAAGACACAAACTGGCAAGCGTGTGAGGACTCTTCGGAGCAATAACAGTGGAGAATAAGCTTCCGTCATGATGTCTAAGCTCTGTGAGGACCATGATATAATGCGAAACAATTCACACCGCCTTACACGCCTAAATTGAGCAGTGGCGCTGAGCGGACGAATCGTACATTGGTAAAAATTTCGAGCTGCATGATGAAGAAAGCTGAGCTGACCGATTCGTATTGGGGTGAGGCATTCATCGCCTCATAAATACTACAAATATGCTGTCCAACTCGTTTTAAAGGTCACGAAAAGTCTTCCTACCGCGTATGGACTAGGAAGAAACCTTTTCTTGCAAACCTGAAGGCTTCGGGCTGTCATCATACATGCATGTGCCCAAGCCGAAGGCGATCCAGGATCAATGCAAGATCGGTGCATTGTCATTTTATTTGATACTTCGATCATGAAAAGGAGTATAGTTTTAGGGAGATAAAGAGCCGTCTTGTGCTGACCAGTCGCGACGCGCAGCTCATAAAAATATATTTGATAGTGGAGGGCGCAGTCCTGCAAGATGAAGCTGTCGTCGAATATTACAATTACCTCGAAGCCTACGTTGTACCGAATATTGATTACTCATGCAAAGACACCAAGGAATAGGACCTAGGAATCCTACAATGGGTATGGTCAATAAACCGGTGCAAGGGGCAACAGCGAATGCAATCGATGGAGGCCCTGGACAAAGCTCCGGCGTCACAACGCGGAAATAAATATCTTACCATGAACAAATTGTCTGCGAATAATGATACTAGTCCCTCAGTTGAGGTTGCCTTTGTCGTAATTAAGTGGACTAAATGTCGACGACGTATAAGTCAGCAATAAACTCAGCGACGCGGTCAGGTGGAAAGAGGCATGTGGCTGAAATGACTTTACTTCGCCTGAATGCGACCTGGGAACTTGTTCCTCTGCCCAAAGAGAGGAAGACAATCGTCAATTGAGGGGTTATTCGGGTAAAGGAACGTTGTTGAAGTTTTGAGCGGTTTAGTGCACATTAAGTAGCCAAATGCTTTTGCAGATGCGTGGCATCTAATATGGCGAGACATCCACTTTAGTAACCGAGTTTATTTATATCAGAGTATTACTCAGCTTGGGGCAAAGCAATCTCTGATGATTCACCAGTTGGATGTGATGACAGCCTTTAAAATGGAAATCTCGAGGAATGCGTTCACGTGGTGCACCCGGATAGTTACGTCGATGGAAATACCCGGATCTTTTCTGTCAGATTGAGCTCTATAATCAATGTCTAAAGCAGTGACCACGGATGTAAATTCAGAATATCGACATGTTTATGCTAAATTTGAAGTTTTAAAAGTACAAGACTGACCACTGCATCGGTGCCAAGCGAGACTGTCAAGACATCCTTTTGGTAACACTGCACGGCGATGATTCGGGCATCGCAAGCAGCAACTCCGAACTGATCCAATGCACGAAGCAGGCGCTAAGTGAGAGTTTTGACATGTCAGGTCTTGGCAAGGTCAAATACTTCCTCGTATAACAATTTAATTAAAGCCTTGAAGCCTGTACAACTTTAATTTGTCAGTCCAGAATTGCGGAGCACATACTCATACCGTTTGGCGTGGAAACAGCAATCCTGTCAAAATTCACATGATCCAGGATTAAAAGAAGCAATTTCAATTTGCGTGGATGGTTGAAAATGGTGGGGTGGTGGTCGCTTTTTTAAGGAGTCGATCCCAACTCTCCACTGGCGCCTGGACGACCGACAAACATAGGAGGTACTCCGATTTTGTGGTCTTTATAGCCTTCCTCACCTTGTGTACCCGTTGGTGTAGCGGGTCGAACTCTTCCAGATGGACTCGTGTCCATAGAAAACTTGACCGTGGTTGCGATGGGGTCGAAGTTAAAGCTCGGTGTGGACATTTTCACACCGCGATCGGGGTTGGCGCGATCTCGTGGAATTCTTTACGGGGTCACTTGTATACTTGTAGGGTGCTCGATATGAGTCACCCTAATCTGTAACAGATCGCCTTGTTCAAAGTAGATGCTTGGTTCGCGAAACTTCTGACCACTTGAGCCGTCTCGCGATATTTCCCTCTTGGTTATAATGGTTTGCTGCGTCCGATCGCAGTTGAGGTGTTGTTTGAGAGTTCTTGATTTATGGCCAAACATCCATATATATCACTTGATCAAAGTATGTAACTTTTTCTTGACGTCGGGTGGCCAATGACCCAACCCGGAGGAGAAGTCTTCACGTACACTTAGAAGCAAATTGGACTCTGTTTAATATTAACCAATTAAGCCCCAAAGCCCCAACAACCCCATTTCTATCCCCATGTCATAGACATCGCATGCTACGTGTCGCTCTCTCTAGACAGTAGCAACCTTGTACTTGCGTGGCACACACCCGATATATTTGTCCGATCGCAGTCGTCTTTCCAATTACCGATCGTGTGGTGTAATTCACATTGGCTTCATCGCGATCGTATACCTTATCACCGATCACGATCTCGATCGCCTCGCTATTCGCGATCGCCTTGATGACCGCGATCGCCTTGCTGACCGCATGTCACTCGATTTGGTACACATCAACCTGATCAGGGTCACATACCTGATCGCTGATCACGATATCGATCGCCTTGTTGATCGCGGATTCGTTCTTGATTAATTGATCGCGAGTGTAATCACCCCCATGACAACAACCCCATCTCCAAAACTCGTAACCTTTGCCCGTCATTCTTAAGCCCAATATCGCAGGTCCCATGATGTCTGATCTGATATCCGGTTCTGTCAAACCGTCCAGTGGACGTGATTCGACCAGTTTCGCAACCGGCGTTGCCAACTGTCTGTCAACTCGGATGTAACTGGAGCGCGATCCCATCTCACATCGCAAATTTACTGGTCACTTCACACAGTTGAGTGTATGTATAGCAGTTCGAGGAGTATGACTAACAGTCAGGTAACAAGCTGGGGGTTAAGCAAAGTGGTGCGCATCTGTAACAGCTCGTGAGCTGTGGCAGCAATAGGTCAGTCATTGCTGTTGGTGACGATTGTGTTGTTTAGCGATTGAGTGCGTGTGTGATTTGCGATGTATCAGGGCAGCATTATTGCTTTCAAATGCATCATATAATATCTTATCGAGCAGGAATATTTTACAAACTCATACATAATTGCTTTGTATTTCCTTTTTGTGTTTGATTATGAAAGCCGCAACATAATCCTTGCACCATGTTCATACTTGTGATGCACAGCGATAACTATAAAAATTAAATATAGTATACATTATTTATATATTTAATGAAGTTGTCGAAACTAGATTTAGATGCGTATTCGAACGACGAGATGGTTTAAAGAGCTACAAACTGCACCTTTAATTAAGTATATATGCAATGGATCCTCTTGCGTGGCCACTGTATGAAGTGGTGCTGAGCAGCACGGTACTTGTCGTGACTTATGGCACTAGAATAAAAGAGCTCAATATGTATTCCAAGTAACTTGGCTGTGCAGCAGATGCAATTTTTCTCTCGTCGGTCGAACTTTCATAGCGGCGACATGTTTTACTCTTGTGCCCCGCTTACTTGCACGACCGGAATCTGTAGGTAGATCTAGGTGGGCAAGGTACGACGGATAAAATCTTAAGTCACGTCGATTGTGGACCCAATAGTCTGAAACACGGCAACGATGTGACACCAAGGCACACCATATATAAGAGGTTGAACATGAATAATTCAAAGCTTCAGTCTCGACACGCCAAAATCTTGCATAGCCTTTCTTTAAGGCAAACAATACCCAGGAGTAGATCGTGACACTTCATGATTTCCCGCATCCTCTTGTTCTGTATTCCAGAATGCTCGCGCACGAGGAGTCACTGTAAAGGCTTGTGCGGTCCGTTTCTTAATATGATCTTGCCATATACCAAACCTGTTAATAGCCTCCTTCGCCAGAGCGTTTATTGTCTATGGAGGTGTTGCATCAGGAATACCATTGACGAGAATCGTATTGTTATCACTCTTAACAAAATTGGTAGTGCGTCATCCAAAGTGTACACGGTGTCATCGGTGGCATGTAATTATCGAAAGGG
The DNA here is from genome assembly GCA_947650285.1 of Hyaloperonospora brassicae. Classification (NCBI taxonomy): domain Eukaryota; phylum Oomycota; class Peronosporomycetes; order Peronosporales; family Peronosporaceae; genus Hyaloperonospora; species Hyaloperonospora brassicae. The sequence continues at coordinate 15,726 of CANTFL010000575.1, forward strand.
AGGTTTCTTGTGAAGATGTATGTGTTGTAATAATTATATTCACTCGAAATCGTGCTGTTCCCATGATCACCAGCATGCACAGGCATATTAACAAAGACTATCCAGGAAAGTTGGGACGATGTCTTTAATGCAAGTGACCGCATCATCTCCGAAATTTGACCGATTTTTCGTGAGAACCACATTGTAGTCAACCTCTGTCTCTGTGAACTAAATTTCCACACCACGTTTGCAAATTCGAAACCAGAACAGCCACAGTTGCGCTTGAAATTACGCAATATGCGTATCGTGCAGAATCGAATTTGAATACTCATTCCCGTCCTTATCGACTCTTACTTCACGGCTTTGTAAACTTTTCCACGATCGCACATTACAGCGTCTTTCATGAATTTAGTTCCAGCGTCGATACACTGAATGAAAAACCACGCAATGTTGTCCTTGTTTTTCACGTGAGAAAACGCTGATGCGAGCTTGACGTATTGTACGTTATCCTCTCGTCCAATAAGGGGAAATACCACGCCATTATACTTTCCGTGACGAGAATGGGTGCTGTCAAAGCCAACCAAGAGATATTGAAAGGGTGGCTGTCCACGGCAACTACGAATTTCACAAAAATCGGAAATATATTGTGTTGATTTACTTTGAGTGCCACAGTGCTGTTTGAATTGACGCGCTTTCATGTCACCAAGTGTGGGGCAAGGAGTGCTAAAGATAATTTTCATTCTCCTTTCATGTCAATAACCACCGCATCCTTGGAACCTATAAATCTTGTTTCGATACAAATGCAGATTAGTTTCATCACAAGCCCGTACTAGCGCCACAATTGAATTGCGCTTAATACCCTTGTCGCCTCGAACCACGGCACCGAAAGTTGACAGCAGTTAAATTTGCGGTGCTGATGGTTTGGCGATAGCCATGCATACATCGGAGTGGATGTCGATAAACGTATAAACGTAAAATTCGGTAGATCCACCCATCTAGTCTCGCTTAGTCACACGTGCCATCCACGGGGATTCATCTTGTGGGCATAAATATTATATGCTTGTGCCACTACTCTTCTTCACCTTGCACTGTCGATCTTGATTGAAGCAGTGATTTTTTATATACGCGGTTGCAGCAACGCCGGGTTGAAAGGTTAGTCCATACGTCAGGTCAGGAGTACCGTGAAAAGCGTTCAATTCGATTGCCGCAGTTCCTCGAGCCATCTTGATGTTACGTTTACGCTTTGGGGCTTAAACCTACCAGTCAAAAAACAAAATAGTGTGATGCAGTAAACAATCCAATTTTTCTTTAATGTTGCTTTTTATTTAGTACTGGTTTCCAAACAATTTGAGATCTGATGAACAGTCCTCAGGTCGTTACCTGCCTGTCAGTCATACTCCTCGCACTGCTATACATACACACAAACATAGCCCGCAATCGTTAAACATCACAACCGTCATTAACAGTAAGAACTGACCTGTTGCTGCCACTGCTCACGAACATTACTGTGTCCTAACAGGGTCCCCACGATCACGAGCTAGTCGAGCTCGTGCGACCAGGACTGGGCTCGCACGCATTGTGCTCACTGCGAGTGGGCACATCGGGGCTTGGGCAAAATTGATAAGTGGACGAACGTTGGTAAAATTGGAGCGTTTGCGACCACTGTGTGACAGTTGTCGATTAATTGGAAAGACTCGTTATCAATCAAGCAGTTTCTTGTCCCATG
>CANTFL010000576.1:0-14945 GCA_947650285.1 Hyaloperonospora brassicae
ACCCGTGGGAGATAAAACAACAATTCAGTCTGTACGATGGCATTTTAAGGTCTTTCTGCCTCGCCCTTCTCTACAATTTCCCGTCCTTTTTTCGGGCGCTAGAATCTGGGTCTTTAATTGCGTTCTTAACGAAGGTCCACCAATTGCATGACCTGCTTCTCACGTGTAGCGTACATCGCTCCAGAATTTCAATGCAGGTATGTAATGTGGGGTCCAACCAGTCTCGGCGATGGCGGCTTGCGATATAGCCGCGTCAGTAGACAGAAGGTCACCTGTAAACTTTCGCGCGCATCCGGTGCTCACGCGCGTTGTACACCTGTAGGCTGGACGTCGACGAGGGGTGTCACAACGAAGCAAAGTGAAACTGCTTATCTCCTAGCGGCGCTGTACCGAAGAAATATGACTTCTTGATGAACAAATTGCAAATACAAATTTTCACGTAGATCGGAGGTACACGATTTATCACGTGGAGAGATATTCGACGAAAACGAGCATCATTCCCGACCGACGCTCAGACGGTTTTTCGTCTGAGGAGTAACAGTTTGACGTTATGGAATTGGACGATGCAAGATATGTCGTGCTCCGCCCCTGAGTGTGCGAATCGCTCAAGTCCATTGAAACTATCTCTGTCGACCAGTCTAGCCATTATGATGATTAAATATGCTAATTTTCTCTTCTATTCGCGGCATTGTGTCTTTCGAATTACGAAGCTGACTTCTCTGTACGGGTGTTTGGGCTGAACCTCCCGTAGATTCCGCCCAACGCCTGTATGTTATCAAACAATCTATGGACACAGGCGCTAATTTTTCGAAAGCCTAGGATGAGCTCTTCTTAGCAGCTAGAGAGCTGTGGCGTTTTGTCGTATGACACTTTATGCCATCTGGGTCGAAGGACTCCGCCGCATGGAAGACTCGTTTCTAGGACAGGAGGTGATCACGGCCAGTGTCAAGACCATCTTTTGCCGTGTCGGTCCAAAAGTTTTGTGGATCAACCTACCAGCCCGACATGGGGGAAGAAGGTCAACTGTTTGCGAAGGTACGGTCGGCATTGTCTGATACTCTCCTCTGCTACGACAAACCTTCTTCGTTGCAAGCACGGCATATCGAACGGTGCAACGAAGTGCTATACCTCCTTTTTTTTCGATAGAGGATCCCGCGGAAATCCGGGTCCAGGCGGACATGGATCTTTGATTGTCCGACTCCACGTTCCGACGCACGCCCATACGTTTTGTAAGTATCGAGTGTGGCCTGTGGCTCTGCCGATACCACTAACAATATCGCTGAATACTGGGGGCTCGTACACGATCTTGGGCAATCATATAAAAGCAACTACTCACCCCTGTATGTCATCGTGGACAGTGCGATTGTGCTTTCACAACTCCGAATACGATACCCTTCACGCAAGCAGCACTTGGTGCGGTTATTTAACGAAGCAAGCGCCATCGCTAACGATATCCATGTCTCCAGCTGGGGACATTATTGCCCCACCTGCAACAAAATGGCGGATCGACTGGCGAATATCGCTATGGATACAGTAGCTTCGGTTCAAGCGCACGCTATTTCTAACCCTTGTCTAGTCCAGGAGGCTACGACCTTCCTTGATTCTGATGTCAATCATTGTTTGGATACCTATCAGGCCGAATAACACGTCATACAAGGCCACGTACTAACACTGAGGAACCTGATCATCTCAAGAAAGTCGACTACGCGCAAGCGATCTGCTGTCCGCGATCTAGTGATACCTAGTAAATAAAGTAGCGGTGGCCACGGTAACCTTGTTGCCGGGTGATAGGATATAGCACGTCGTTCTCGCTCCTAAATATACATCACCTTCTCACTCAATCCATCGGACAGGGTCACGGCAAGAACATTGAAATTTGTAGGAGGACCACATAGATATAGCGCTCTACGCAATCGTCTACAATGACGCAGCTGGACGTACAATGCGAACTTGGTGCTTTATGCTAGTCAACCGTTTTGATCACAAATTTCTCCGGAACAAGTATCGCTGATGGTCGAAGACAAGAACATTGGTCTATCGAATGCGGCAGCGCGTGGAGCGCAAAATTTTCTGAGTATGGCACGCGTGGCACAGCAGACGTTCCGAAAATTCACGCATGGCACTTGGCGCTTTGCTTACTTTGTCTACTTCTCCATCGTCATCGTTCCATGCAAAGAGCTGACCGTGACTGCATAGTATACAGCTGCATACTTCGCATGTCACTATAAGTACGTCAGGGCGAGCTTATTATATCGGGATAGAAATGTATCGCATTACTGCGCTTCACATCACATGCGGCACCACAACATCCCGTTTTTCCGGCGCAGCAAGAGAGACGACAAGTGCGTTAAATACAAATAAGTGGTGGCAGCGCGTGGCTGCCTAATTCACACGACCTCGTAACAGTCTCAGTGGCACATCCAGCATCAAGCAGTTACACTGCTCGAAATACTATACAGCTGCAACATCTCTCTTGACTTTCATTGCTGCGCAGTCAGTACCTTGACATCCGTCTTCGACACCCCAAAAGATACTGCACGTTTGCAAGCATTTTGCAATGCTACAACACGCAGTAGCACTGAGCCAATCATGTCGGGCGTCTCAGACTTCACTAGCGGATACTTGAACGCAGCCTAGACGTTATCTTCATCACACTTTCATACGCTGTCCCATGCTCGACGATATCTATATCCACGTCCGCGAGTACCGCGTCGGCGCTGCTTCGCACATAAAACAGCACAACTGACGGGTGTTTGTTCTGCGCGGAAGTAAGCAATGATGACCAGACTTTATATGAATTGAATGTGGTGATGACTATGTCAATTTGCAGCCACGCGTCGTCAATGCACTCGAGCTCCCAGCTATACATGCACATTAAATCATGGTATAACTGAGCTGCGAATGTATTCAATCGGACAATCAGAAGGCTACAGTCGATGCATGTAGCGCAGAGACCGTAGCCTTTCAGTCAAGAAGAAGGAGGAGGCCCTGGAGAACGAGATGGGGTAGATGTAGACAGAATGTCTGATCAGGGTGTGTTGAGGTTTGAATCTTGTCCTAACTGCAGGAGACAACGTCGATAGCCTGATCATGATAGTTTTATTTCGAGACACGACTTCCGGACCCTGAACTGAATCTTGAGGAAGTGCGAATAAAGCGGGACGTATGCTTTGTGCTACATGACGTCATGATTGATGTTACGACTTTTTTTATCATGTGCCTTACCCCGTAATTCGAAAGACACAATGCCGCGAATGGAAGAGAAAATTCGCAGATTTGATCATCATAATGGCTAGACTGGTCGACAGAGACAGTTTAAATGGACTTGAGCGTTGTCTGTCTGATTCTACCGGTGTCGCCATAGCGGCGGGTCCCGTCCTTATGCGAGTATGACGTAGGGAGGTGATACGATCTGGACCAGATGATGAGTGAGTGATAAGGTGAGGTATATCTAGGTACGCGTAGGACCCGCTATCCTATCGCTTGGCAACAAAGTTACCGAGGCTATTGCTACTTCATATACTAGGTAAGACTAGTCCTCGAGCAGTAGAATGCCGGCGCGCAGACTCCTGTCTCGAAATGATCAGGTTCCTCGGTGTCAGCGCGAGGTCCTGTGGCACGTGCTGTTTGGCTTGGGAGGCCTCCAGCCAGTGGTTGACAATATTGTCAAGGAAGGTCGTAGCCTCTCTGATCGGTTCATGTAACGGGGCACGCCTTGTGTCAGTTCGACACAAGGTTGTGTGCACCCGACGTCACGTACACGTGACGAGGAAGCGCAGCGAAGTAGGAAGAACTCGAAAGCTTTGTCTAAGGGAAAAAGTAGAACTGTTACCAAATATAGTCAAGCTTCTTACTAAATCATCTTTCGTCTCAATCTAACTAAATTAAATTGCCATCTCCTATGTGGGTCTCTTGCTCACCATCCATTGCGCGCGTCCAGCAGCGATTGGTGGTTATATTGTTTGATGTAGATGTTACATCAACCAAGAAGTGGAGCACCGACGAATATTACCCTTGGGGGTAATATTCCGACAGCATCACCTCTTCTCGAGTGATGTTGACCGAATATTATCACATAGATAGTACTCAAAAATCGATACTTTCTATCAACTTTTACGAAACGGGATCACCCCTTTACAGTTCAGGTTGTATCCAAGCCAAGGGTCACGAGTTGCAGGTCCAGACGCTTCTTTGTCCAGTCGTCAAGTACACTACTGAGGGCAGTTGCGAAAGTCGTGCGGGTAGCAAGCAGCATACTGTATCAACGTACGAACGAGTGAAGGGCTCGACGTCAACGTAAGCAAACACGAGAGAGTACATTGTAACTAAAAACACGTCGAGAGTCAACCGTTCAACGGTTCCTGCATCAGGAAGGCTTCACTCTCCATGAACGACGACTGAAGCTTGGCAATGTGCGCATAGAATTGTCGTGTCTCCGTCGCCATTTGAGCCCATTGACTTGCGAGGAGGTCATAGCCGTCGGATAGACGCTGTGTACTGTCGTGCGGAAGTGACGGAGGTGGCAATGCATCACCAATGGTGGACACACGAGCGTGGTCTGCCATCGGGAGCACTTGCTTGTCGACAAGTCTTCGGGATACACATTTCGATGGCGAGTGAGGAGTCGTCAGCGAAGTGTCGATCGTGCCGGCCGACGCTTGCTGTTCGTTACGGTTGGCACGACGCACGACACGTTGTCTGTTTTCTGAGCCGCACGGAAGACGGCTCATGCGTAGCACGACTGCTTTCGTACCATACTGGATCAACTGAACCGTGTCGACAAACGGGAGCGTCAAAAGAGTATACGCGAAACGAGCGCACTGGTCGATCCGCGAGAAGCGCGCCAAGGGACACCAGTGGACGAAGGACCGCTTTGCAGTGGTAGAAGCCATCGATACGATGCGCACGATATACGCTGTGGCGAGCAGCCTAGTATCCATAGTAAAGATAGATGCAAAGACGACAAGTAAGAGGGCGAGTCGCTTTGCAGTCGACAAAGATAGGAGTACGCACGAATAAAACGCACCAGAGGCGGGTGTAGCAGTGGCTCGGATGCAATTTGCCAGACGTCATCATGTCGGTTGCTGTGGTGGTGGTGGTGCTTGGACTGGTTGTGGTTGTTGTATGTATTGTGATGGTGGTCGAAATGAGGAGAGCTGTGTTCAGGCGCAGACGGCGGCAGACGGTCAATGTGTGTGGACTGGTGCGGGTTAATTGGTGAATGGCGAGACACAAAGCCTTTTTTGCCGGAGGTCAACACGAGCCATCCAATGAGCTGTTGTGCCTGCTCGCTCTCGCTGCAACCTTTTGCTGATGCGAAGGAACCGAGTGTCATGGACGTGAGTGGTGGACCGCGCATTGTGTGTACATGCTGCGTGCGACCCATTCCTGGACTTCGTGATGACGACTGGCTTCAAGTCTGAACCGCTGCGGGCACCGCAAGACGAGTGCATGCAGGTTAATGTACTTTTGTGGCAACGGCTGGTGCAAACAGCCATACAGGCGAGTGTTAGTAACACGTCGTCATGCAATATCGAGCAGGTTTGCTTGTCATGGTTGCGCATGAGGAGACCATTCGTGCTTGAGGTTCGATTGCGGGAGTCAGAATACGCACTGCCGGGTGCACGTAGCTGAAGCATCGTGTTCGTGGTGCTGGAGTCCCGTCCTGGCGGACAACAATGGACCATGTGTGTTACTCACGTGATCCCATTGCGGTGGTAGTGGCGAGTCTGCTGAAGGCGGCTGTCGACAAGCAAGAGATAGTGTAAGCACAACTTATACCGCAGCTACATGCTTCAGTGTTTCTTGTCAGTGTGGTTGTGTTGGTAACGTGGTGTTCGCTCGACGACACACTTTCGGTCAGTTTGTGGCCGCGGTGTTTGCTGAGCTGCTGGGGTTGTCACACCTTGTCATGGCAACAGCTGGCAACCTCTGAACCCAACTCAAGGTGACGGACTATTCAGACCGTTCGTCCGACGAGAGCCACTCAAATACGCACGGAAGCTTCGCGTACGCCAAGTCCGTCCTCGCAGGCTTCCTGTATTTTATGAAGTCCAGCGAAACTGCGTTCGTGGCATATGCGTGACCCATTGTCGTTTGTCTCAGAGCGATCGGTCATTTCAACAAGCTTGGAATCGATGCTGTACATATGTCGGACCGCTGTACACGTGATACATGCAAGCGTGATGAAGAGTAAAAGGTGTGTGATCATAGTCAGCGAGCTGTGACTCGATATATGAAGCACACGAAGCACACGAAGCACTGAAGTTGGTCCAACAATCGAGCTTTGGAAACTACCATCACGCGCTGTCAGATGTTCAGAATGCTGGCGAAGCGTGACACAGCTCAGTAGAGGGCGGTGTTGGTCACTCATATTCTAGTTGTAAAGTGTCTCGGGAGAGAGCTCTTGCCAGAAGAAATACGTCGGGCTCCCGTGTACAAGGCTTGATAAATCAGCAGAAGGATTCTACGTCGCACTTTCTACCAAGAGATTGGTGTCAATGGGGAAGTTGACTCGCAGAAATGGCAGACATGGCATCATGAAGACGCGGACAGATCACGAGACTGGTACACTGAGAATACGGTTTCAAAAGCGGACTTGTTCATGGGCAACACACGAAATCGATAGCGTTGACGCCTCATATCTAGTCGTTACGCGTGACGTCCAGCCGAGGCCTACATAAACTCAGCGTCTACATCATCGAAATACGGGTGTCGCAATGCCTCTTTCGCGCTGATTCGCGTCGACGGATCGTAGCGCAGCATGGACTACTCCACAATCAGCAACAGTACAACGTTAGCCAACACGTTTTAGGCACGTAACACGAACAATGCTCGTACCTCCAGCAAATTTAATCCACTCTCGTCGATCTGGGGAAAGAGCTCGCATGTGTTTTTTCTCTTCCACTTCGGAAACGTAGGCGCATAGTCGCGCAGCTTCGTAACACCTGGCCATGATGCATCGTTCGGTGTGCCAAATGTTCTGCAATCATTTAAAGCCACTTTTCAGCTATACAAAGCCAAAAGCTCTTGCAACGACAACGTGTCCACCCACCTAAAAATACGGTACAGTTGATCAATCTCGGAGTCGCCAGGGAAGAGCGGCTTCTTCGAAACCATCTCGGCGAAAATAACGCCGACAGACCAGATATCGACAGGAGGCGAGTAGACCTCCTGACCGAGCAAGATCTCGGGTGCTCGGTACCATAGCGTGACCACCTCGTGTGTGTACTTTTTGATCGGGAGACTGAAGGCCCGCGCTAGACCAAAGTCGGCGATTTTCAGCGCGCCTTTCGCGTTCACCAATAGGTTCTGTGGCTTCAAGTCGCTGCAGCGTGCAACGAGCAGTAATCAAATAGCAAACACGCACAATCAGCGCGATGACCTGCTGCCTTGCAATTGGTGCACGCACCGATGCATGATGCCGCACGAGTGCGAGAACGCCAGACCCTTGAGCAGCTGGTACAAGAAGCTCTGCAGCACAGCAACGTGTCAGCAATACAGCTTCCTTACTCTTGTATGGCCAGCTAGTAGTGCAAACCTTGATCTGGCTGAGCTCGAGCTTGCCAATGTGTTGCTCCATGTACCTCTTGAGGTCCATGTCCATAAACTCAAACACGAGAAAGAGCTTGCCGTCCTCCTGCAGACAGTCCAGCAGACTGTAGCAGCACATTAGACCAGAGAACCCCTTCAAAATCCAGTGCACGCACTCCACGCTACGTAAGACCCTGCCTGACGATGTTCGGGTGCTCCAGCTCCCGCAACACGGAGATCTCGCGCAGCGCCGTGCTGGGAATACCGTCGTCTTCCGTCTCGAGGCGTATGCGCTTGAGCGCAACTACTTTCTGAGTCTTGAGATCTCGCGACTTGTACACGACGCCGTACGTGCCTTCGCCAATGGTGCCGCCCTTCTCGATGCGCTGATATCGGTCCATAATTGCTGGGAACGATTCTGAAACTCGAGATTTGTTTCCAATGGTGTCGATGTCTACAAATCGATTGGGATGCGCAATGAATGTCCAACATAAGGCGGGCGTCGCGGGCGGGCGACGAAGTAGTTCTATGAAGTAGGAACTTGTGCGAGAAAGTGAGTGGGCTTGCGTTTGTAGAAAACGCACAGGTACCGTCATTCGGCCAAATGATTGGTGCGGAAAATACCGACCTAGCATGGCTACACAGTCCTGCGTCCGACTGGTTCTCGAGCGTAAGCCAAAATGTCCGCAAACGTGTCTGTGATCAAACTAGGAATTTGACGATGTCGTTTGTGGCCCTGGATTGTCGGTCACGCTTTGACCCAAACGAATCCTGTGTGAATCGATAAATTCTCACACTGACATCATACGTGCAGTCTACTGGACATATCGTGACGCGGCAAATATACCTGCATCATAGCATGACCTCTGATTTCGATTACATGGCTTCGTGTCAAGGACAAGCAGACGTTACGTCGACCGCTTCATTCCTCAAAGAGCCACACAAGTGGCCCCCTTCCCCCCACCCTTTACCAAGGAAGCAGCTCAGAAAAGCAAGCAATCAGGGAGACAATGTCTTTCTAAGTTGGTGTGTGTTTCCGCGTGCTGGTCAAGTTTATGTCTTGACGACCAGTCCCAGCTCCTTCGTCCGTACGCAGCATGAATGTGGACGTGGAGAAGATGGCACGAGCGTTTGAAACGCGAACGAAACCTTAGGAACGATGACGAGGTCGCGCGGAGTTAGAAGGATGAGTCCCTGCAATAAAGAGGTGAAGACAAGCGGCAGCACAAGTGGCAAAGAAGAAGTGGCCTTGCGGTCACAGCAACGAGGGGAAGAAGAAGAAGAAGAGGGAGAAGAAGAAGAGGGAGGAGGGAATCGATATTTGTATCAGCGTTCAGCATGTTGCACGGCTCTGGACAAGCGACAGCGTGGATACGTCGTGCTGGTCTCGCTCAGAGCTGGAATGATCTACAGCTGGAGCAGTCGGCAGTGGAACATGTGGAGAAGGCGGTCGTCGAAGAACTGGCCCGTGATGTAGACGACTTGTCGACTATTTTCGAGGGCCTTGTGGACGGAGCAGACATTTCGCTGCCTTGCGACGACGGCCACGACGGAACTTGGATCGACAGTTTGGATGACGACGGGGTGGATGTGATTGAGCTCTCGTCTGCGTTCGACGTGCTGATGGAGGAGCAAGGAGAGGCGATGGCGGTCTCTGACTCGGGCGATGGCTCGAACGACGAGGAGGAGGACGACACTGACGACGAGGATGCGACGACGGACGAGACGGAGGTGACTGATAGCAGTGTTACGGATATCGCTGACATCCACATCATTCCGTCTGCGCCCGTTTGGGCGAGCATGGCTCCGCTGGACCCTCGCTCCTGCATCCGCACACCAGTGTTTTCGGACCTGGATACGCGAATCCCGCGCGTCCAAGTACCTCGAATCGACCTGTCTTTCTCAGCCCATCGCGTAGTTATGCTGGCTGCTGGTGTCGCGGACGTCAGTCAGCCTGAACAGTCGATGTCGCCGCCGAAAGAAAAGGCCAAGGTCGCAAAGTGTGCGCACAACTCCGAGACGTGCTGGGTGTGCAAGAGTTCCAAGTCAGTAGAGCAGAAGCGTGCGCTGCATCGTTATTACGAGAAGCGGGCGCGTCGCAACTGGAAACGGGGTCCTCGGTACACTGGCCGCAGCAACGTGGCGTCGTCACGTGTGCGCGACAGCGGGCGGTTTACGTGCACGACACGATGGATCTGACTATTGTGTTGACCGCTGTGGCTCTACGTGCGTCTTGTCTCATTGCTGCATTGTTGCTTGGAGCGTCGTCGTATGCGCTATTATCGCTCGATTCATCGTACAGCTCTTCTGTTAATCCAAATGATACATCGTCACTCTTTTTAGTAGCAAATGTCCATCAAAGCTTTTGTAGGACTCTTCGTTCGCCGCTTGATGTGGTGCACACCGTGTGGTGACCACGCTGAAAAGCATCGAGACGCCACGTACGATGGTAAGACCTCTTCCTCGGAGCTCTCCGCGAGTTTCTAGAGCCCTGTTGGTTCACGCGCTCACGTCTACCATGTCTATGCACCTGTATGTTTCTCTGCATTCTACGATCATTGACGGTGACAGTCGAGCAAATTCCTGAACGAGAAAAAGAAAAAGCTGCAGGCGTTCAGGAACACGACCAACGCCAAGTAGGTGGCTACAGCTACACGATGCAGGGGTTACGCTGTGACTATGTGATCGTTCTTCTTGCGAATTTCTTTCACCGACGACCGACTGTTTGCTGCTGTGTGTGATGCAGCGATTCGGTGGCCAAGACGTACTTGGAAAAGTTCGGCTGGGACCTGATGCGAGCCGTCGACGAGTTCTATGCTACTGGGGGCGAGAGTCTCAAACCTGTGTGCGTACATGTGTTTGACCAGATACGGGGGAAATGCATACGCGACAAACATGCCGACGCGGTTTTGTTCTGATGATGTCAATGCGAGCAGACGAAAGTCGACAGTCTCCATGGAAGCGGTGAATGCGTGGTTCGATCGTTACGTTGGTGCGATGTATTGGGTCTTGGCCGTTGCTACGAGTGGTATGTGCTAACGTTTGCTTGCTCTCTGTTGTAGACCCTGACGATGACGAGGATGTGATCAACGAGGAGGGCCTTCTCAAGTTTTGCGAGGACATCGGTGTGGACCCGCAGGACATCGTGGTGCTGGTGATTGCGTGGAAAATGCAGGCGGGCTACATGTGTGCCTTCACACGGAAAGAGTGGCAGAAGGGCATGCGCGAGATGGACTGTGACTCTGTTGCTAAGCTAAAGGCCAAGCTTCCTCAGCTGCGCGAGGCCATCGCAAGCGAGTCGAAGTTCAGAAAGTTCTACGGTTTCTGCTTCGGCTTCTCGAAAGAGCCGGGACAGAAGAGTCTCAGTATCGACATTGCTGTGGCCATGTGGGACTTGCTGCTACGACCGCGTTTTGAGAAACTGACAGCGAGTTGGCTGAGCTTTCTAGGGGCGAAGAAGCCGGTGAAGGGCGTGACACGCGACACGTGGGATCTCCTTTTTGACTTTTTTGTCAAAGTGCGGGAGTCGTACGCAAACTACGACGAAAGTGAGGCGTGGCCTGTGCTCATCGACGACTACATGGTCTGGATAGACAGCAGCAAGCAGTAACTCACTAATGCACGCAAAAGTAGCTCTCACCCTTCACTAAGTATCACAGAATATCCGGATATTGCATGTCGTCGATCCGGTGAGGTTCACACGATTGCGCAGGATATCATCTTCGACAGTCACACGCCATTGCGCACTCGCTGATCAGCTATGGACGTGCTGTCGCTTGAAGTGCTGTCCGAGTGCACGTTCTTTCCTCAGGACTACGTGCAGCAATACAAGCGGCAAGTGAACGAGCTCATGGGGCGCATGGAAAAGCTACTGGAAGAGCAAGAGGCGTTCGAGACGGACGGGGACGAGACGATCGAGCTCGAGGGCAGCGACGTGCAAGTCATTGTCGTGCCCAGTCAGACGGTGTGGCAGAATCTTTGCGCGCTCGAGGAACTCCGCAAAGATGTCGATGCAACGCTCGAGCTGTACCAGCTGAAGGTGCAGGAGAGCGTAGCGCTCGTACGGGCCAATTCAGTACTGGAAAGGACGCCGAGCAGCTCTTCGATCGTCTTCTCAGACGACTGCAGCTCTTCAGACGACGTGGACGATGTACAGGAGACCGATTTTGATGATGTCGTGCCGGTGAAGAGCCGAAAAGCTGCGGAAGCGCTGAATAACGACGTGACTCAGAGGGTGCAGAACGCACTGAAGAACAAGGAGGAGTTTGAGCGATTTAAGGCGATCGCACTCGAGTTTGGGATGGGCAACCAGTCGGTCGATACCTTCTACAACTACTTGGCACAACACATCCCGCCACCGATATTGGACTCGATTGCCGTGGACTTTGCTCGGCTGCTACCGCAAGCAGCCCAGAGAGTACCGCTGTTAAAGGCGCATTATGAACACATGCAACGAAACTTGGTGAGACCGAGCATCGCCTCGTTTCGCAATAAGAGCTACAGCATAGCGGAAACGTCGCAATCCTCGGCTTCTTCCAGTGCGTCGATATACGGCAGAGAAGGGGAATAGGGTGACGCTGGGTATGCTATGACTGATGCTCTACTGATGTAATTGTAGGCGTTGACGAAGGTGGCTCAAGCGACGAAGAAGATGAAGAGTACCCTTCTACGGTACGTATGTACGACGACGCCTTCGTTATTGTGAGCTAGTGTTGGAGTGTTAACTAGTGACGCTTCTGCTTGCAGATTCGACTTCGGTCGTTCAACCACCTTGTTTTCGTTATCCACGGTATCGGACAGCATATCGACTTTCGTGATGGCGAGTTTAAGTCATGGAACGAACAGACAGGGATAGAAGGTGGCAACCATGCCTTTCGCGACATTTTCCGTGGAATGCTCGAAAGCACGTTTAAAGATATACCGATGGCCCTTGAAATGCAGTCGATCGAATGGCATGAAGATCTTCACGAGCCTACGGGCTTGGACAACATTTTCGATCTGATCTCCCCCGAAGGAGCGTCGGCGTACGTGGATGTAACACATTGTCGACGGCTTACGATCCGCAACGTAGTGTAACGTGTTGTGTTTACGATTTCCTAGCATTCGCGAGTTCAACAAAGAGACCTTCATGGATGTGCTTTACTATTTGTCGCCACGGTATGGACAGCTCATCGTGGATTCGGTCACCCAACAGCTTAACGAAAAGTACCGTGTCTTCATGAACGAACACCCGAGTGCGTCTGTGCGCACATTTTATTTTTCTGCTCGTGGTTCTTGTGTCTAAGCTCGCTTTTGCTATTAGACTGGGACGGCAAAGTATCGATATTCGCTCACTCGCTCGGCTCAATGATTTCGTACGATATTCTGACACACAAGCCGGGTGAAGTCGCCAGTAATGGCGTCTGTTTTCCCGGTCTTGAATTCGAGGTCGACAACTTTTTTGGAGTCGGGTGAGGATGAGCTGTTGTCGATACCTGCAATCGTGTTTCGTTGTGGTAGCTTACTCTGTTGCTTCTCCCAATAGGTCTCCAGTAGGAGTAATGATACTGGCTAGAGGGGATCTCAACATTGACGAGGGTAAGTTCACGCCTGGGATCAAGCTTCCACATTGCAGACGATATTTCAATGTTTATCACCCGATCGACCCGGTCGCGTATCGTATTGAACCACTGATTATGCAAGAAATGCACGACAAGGAACCAGTGCAGTTATTGCAGGTATTGTACATTGTGTGGTGGCACGTGCTTGCTCGTAGAATGACATACCGTTTCCTAACCGCTCCATTTTGACCTCCTCGCAACGTGCAGTACAGTGCTGTAAAAGACCAAGCGTTCGGTCAGTTGCAAGAGATATGGGAGGGTTTGACAAGCCCAGTTCATGGGTTTCCGTATCGCCATGACTATGTAATGCGACGCCGAAAACATGAACAGGGTGTGATGGAAGTAGCATTTGCGGCTGCCTCCCACTCATCTTACTGGATGAGCGACGACGTCGTCCTGTTCACTCTCATGCAGATGTGTCAGCCGGTGGTTGATATCCTGCATCGGTACATGAGTGCCCGGGTTCCTCTGCCAAAACTTACGAGGAGTACCGTGGAGCTCACGCCGCACGCCAAGATACTATTGTCTGCGACAGCTCTCGTGCGCGATCGATGCACGGGTCTATCGCGTGAGCAAATTGTTTTAATCGATAAGGATCGACTTTTCTTTCTGCCACGGCTCAACGAAGTTGCCTGTCGTCAAAAATGGCAACTTGAGTTGACCGCATCAACTGAAGTTGTGTGTGGTGAAGACTCATTCATGATGAAGATTGTTTCGGGCGGATCGTCTGGTACAGCATGTGCAACCACTGCTCCACCAGCCGCAAGCAACGGTACCCTCTTTAACGAACACATTTTTAAGGCCCCGTCGACGCCGGCTCGTGATGCGTGGATGGAGGCAATAAATTCAATGACTGCTAAAGTTGTTGCTGATACGTTTGATGGCAAGGCATCTCGAGATGCTATAAACCTTGTCGACGTCCCAGCTGGAAAAAGCATTGATTACTTTAACGCAATCAAGGCTGGATTCATAAAAGAGAAAACCGCCAACGGATGGTATGATTCGTGGAATGACCGATGGCTCGTGCTGCAAGAAGGTCGTCTATCTTGTTATGAAAACTCACCGAGGCTTGACGTTGCTGAGCAGTTCCCACTACGAAAGACAAAAGCGTTTTGTTACGAGCGTGAATATCTAATCCGAGTGGTCGCTCGTCGCGGAGCCGCATGTGAAATGCGAGCGCAGAACCAAGAGTCGTTTGATAAGTGGGTGGAAGTGCTTGAAAGGATTCCCACGGTGAAAATTGTCCATCACAAAGACTTGCTAGAGAACAGTCCGTCGTCGGTACTGATCATGAATGAAAGCTCGAAGGGGGACTTCGGTGGCCAAAGTGCAGGCAAAGCGGGCGAATGGCTGAAGACGAAGATCGAGGGATACAAAATGATGCTGGATGAAAACGACCAAGAGTATGTTGCTTTCGTTGTCCAAGTTGCATCATCAACTGCAGGCACCAGCGTCGTTCACCGGCGGTACTCCGAGTTCGCGAATTTGCACCGCCAGCTGCGCAAAATGTTCCCGCACGAACAGATTCCCGCATTACCTGGCACACGCATGTGGAACAAGTTTGAGCCGAACTATTTGAAGCACAAAGCCATTGGGCTGCACGGCTACCTCAACGAAGTATGCAAGCGGTGTGCTAACACACGAGCACAGCCGCTCTTTCTAGAGTTTTTGGAGCTTGCACAACCGATTGCTCCAGGACCGAAGACGCTGTCGGAAGAAGAGAATGCAGAAACAAGGTAGGTTTGTGTTCAAATCGAGAATGCAAGGCGATGGCAACTGTGGTGAAAGTAATCGACAGAATTGATCAATTAC
>CANTFL010000577.1:0-18041 GCA_947650285.1 Hyaloperonospora brassicae
ACTGTCCCCATATATGGGTTAAAAACCATTGCAATGTACCTCAATGCAACTCTTCGTATCTGGATATTTCTTACTTGGACACCCGCAAAGCGCATCATCAGCATAGCATCCGTCAGAACAGGTTCCATCATCGCGCTGTCTGAGAGCTGAGCTGGCCGCGACAGCGGCGATCACGATCAAAAGGCTGGTCTTCATGTTCATCTTGCGCGGGGACGAAGGTAGTCTGTAATGAGCTTGACTTGACGGATTGCAGAATGACTGGGTCGACAGATCACCGATAAGTCAGAGATGCCGCACAAGCCATCAAGACGAGCGATCAGTTCGACATGCACAATGACAATACAGTCGAGAAGTTAACTGTGTCGCATCAACATATGTCCAACGTTCAGTTGTATTCGGTCGCATGTGGGCGCGACGGCACGATCTAGCTCTCGTCAATTGTAATTCTTAGATGTAAAAGAGACGCATGCCAGCGGCGATCCAGCGACAAAATAGGGAAGCACAAGACCTGTACAATAACGGGAAGCCTGTACCTTTGCACGAGCACAAACGTTACACCTTCAACAAATTGGAAGATCCGTGTGCCGCAACTTGCGGGATACGCGAGATTTGACCCTCACAAGCTGGTGTGTGCTCTCGTTACGATGTGCTATCACGCTTTTTGGCACATCATTAGCTACACGTCTTCGACACAACAACAAGTATGCTCCTACCATAACATACATACTATCGCGCCGAGTACCTGCAACGTTGGTGATCTCGACGAACTTCGAACCTCTAGTACGTACCTTTTAAGCAGATAAGGGTCTCCACACCGTTCGAGAAGATGTGACGATACGCCGTCTTTCTTGCTGCAAGACCAAATGCGAGGCGGCGATGGGCAACGACCAACGACTACATCCAGCTGTAGCGCACCGCTCTACGCAAAGAATCCAGAGCACTTACTTGTGATATCCACCTAGCCCACATCTTTCGGAAAAAAATGGCTGACCGTAATCGTAGCTTTAAAGAGTAAATGTCAACCACACGGGTGATGTGGCGGAGCTACACAGCTACTTAAGTCAGAGACAGCCTTAACGCCCTACGAGCAACTTTGGTTCGACGAGCCCGACTCAAAGAGTCAACAAGCTCAAAGAGCTTACGGTCCCTGTTCCAGGGGACCATAAGATTAAAAGAATCAAACGCACTGAGCTCTCATAAGCAGCTATCTTTACAGGCGTTGCTAGCTCCTTCCGATCCAAGACGCCTCAGAGAAACACGTGTCTTTTGTTGATCAAAATGGGAACTGAACTTTATTTCTTCTTTCAACGTAAAAGAACACCTTAGAACAACGTAATCAACCTACTCGCTAATGTCCTAAATAGATCCTCTTAAAAGATCACGTAATCAATGGTTGACAGACGTCAGTCTTCAACAATTGATACTTGTGTTCTAATATTACTTTAAAGGGGATCCCATCCCTTGTGTGCACCACAGCTATTGTCGACTACCAGTCGACGTGTAACCCCGTTACACCCTCCCCCACCAGACTGACGTTACCACGAAACGTCAATCGAATTCTTTCCTCGAAGAGGACGGTGTGTGTGCGCTTCAACCTTACGGTTGTCAAAACACAAAACACCATGGCATCGCCAACCCATGAGTCCTCGACTCTCTCGTCTTACCTCGGCATCGATGTGGAGGTGGATTATGGTAGCGATACCGATATCCATGGTGACGAGAGGACAATGTCCGACTCACCAGTGCAAGAGGCACCGCCTCATATTACACCAAACCCATTTGCCGAGCGTGGCGAAGCCAACGCGTAATCGGCGCCGCATCAAACACCTACCGTGGGCGATGTCATCATCACCAATCCGCTCGATGAGCAACAACAGTTGTCTATCCAACGAGAGGAGAGCGCTCAGCGCCGTATGCAGCTTGCTGCAACTCTTGAGGGTCGTCGTAGCTATCTGTTCACCCCACTCAACGTGGAAGAGCGTATACGCCAAACGACAGGTCGTTCTTTGGCAACGTGGGCCATTGGCGCTGAGCCAACATCTTCGGATAAGGTGGCGAGTCGACAGGCACTTCGCGAGAGGTACCTGCAACCCCACTTGACGACTCAAAGTCAATACAAGTTGCGACTTGACACGCAAGCATGGGGTGCACCGGTTACACCGATGAAGGGTATACCCATCCTCCTATTCGCAGGCGAATCTCAGAAGGAAGAAGACAACGCTTTTGTTCGCTGGGTGCATTGGAAACGACACCTCAGAAGCGTGTTAGCTCTCAGAGCAAGTGCCGATGCGGCAGATGTTCGTCTAGAACGAAAGTTTCGGTATGATTACGCCAAGCTTAATGCCAGAGGCTAGTTGCGAACTCGCACACGCTATGCTTCGGATGTGCCAATTGATGTGGATGTTGGTCAAGCGGTGCCCAACTACCCACCTGCCTCCACCACTATTGGTGAGAAGCGCTCTCGGTCGAGGGATGACCCCTGCCACGATGTTCCAAAAACATCAACGGCGTATGGGCAATCCTGCCGAAGAGGTGTCTCAAACTCCCACGAGTTCTCCGACTCCGGGTACTCTCGCCACTTCACCAGATACTGGTATTGACCCTGACGACGACGTCGTTTCAGGAGTCGCTCCACATGGAACTGGCGGTTCCCTTGCTCATCGAGCAGAGTAGGAGGTGGTCGGTATACCGAAAGAGTAGCATGACTAGGTGCTTCTGGAGCCGAGTCGTCTCCGTGAGACATTGGGTAAGACCCAGAGTTCGTTTGACGCGATGCGAGCCCGTGTACAGGCATTGAAGTTGGGCCAAGCCCGGATGGAGGCTCAGCTTGACCTCCTGATACGTATTCAGCAACCGATGGCAAGGCCAACCTATGCAGCGCAAGCGCCTCCAAGTTCACGTGGGACGGATCCCGATACGGCTAAAGCAACCCAACGTAGAACACGGGGTGTGTGCGTAGTTTGCGCGGAAGGTTGGGCGTACATGAAAGTCCCTTCTTGGCGACGACCCTGAATGGTCCAATCAAGCGCGGACGCAACTTTGTTTTGAAGACTGCGGACACTTCATTTGTAGGTAAGTTTTTAGCATCGAGTAGAACTTGGTCTACGACCTCATAACGTTCAATACAACCTCTGCATTTAGCATCGGCTTGTTCCTTCTGCTTGTCTTGGCTATCAGCCAGTGCGTCACGCACGTGTCGTAAGACATTCAATCATGTTGCAAGAAACTCGCTTACCTGTTTTTGAACAGTAGCAGGGCTGATATCAGCAAGCCGATCGGCAACTCCTCCCCCACCAAGCCCTGAACCACGCAGTGGTAGCGTTAACGGAACGCGAGGGTGTGTGAGACCATTCACATATAACGGTGTGTAGCCGGTGGAGGCATGCACGGCGTTATTTAACGCAAAATCAACGACAGGGAGCATCGAACTCCAACGCTTAGGCGGTTCAGTGCAAACACTGCGCAAGATGTCACCGATGATGCGATTCACTCGCTCGGTTTGACCATCAGTCTGTGGATGATCCGCTGTGGACATGTCCAAACGTGTACCGATCACCTTGAAGATGGAGTTTTAAAGCTTCCCAGTGAAGCGAGGATCTCTATCAGAGACAATTGCCAACGGCAAACCGTGTTGTCGAAACACGCGATCGACAAACGGCGTAGCTGTACCCTCACCATCAATGGCACCGGCACCACCGCTAAGTGAGCCATCTTGTTCAAACGGTCAACAAAGACCACAATACCCGTATTTCCATACGAATCTTTCGGTAATCCGAACAGGAAATCCATGCTGATGAACTCCCAACACCCCTTGGGTACAGGCAAACGATCCATCGGCTCGGCCGCGTGAGGTGAGGGTTTCACCCGTTGACACGTTTCACACGTACGCACATATGTGCTCACTCATTTGTATAGTTTGGGCCACCAATAGCATTGGCTAACTGAGCCGTAGGTATTCTCACGACCGAGATGACCACTCAACGCAGTATCATGTGCCTCATAGAGGATCCGATACTTCAACTCCTCATCATGAGGGACAACGATGCGAGGAGTATCCTCAACATCCGTGCTATAGCACAACAGGCCTTGATCGATGGAATATCGATGTAACCTCGCACGTAACCTTGACGACAATTCTATGTCTGAGTCCTTAAACTCCTCGCTCCCTAGAGCACGTAGCGGAGATACACAATGTTCATCCTTGGCATATACCGTACGGATTAGGTCAGTGACCGACGACGACAGAGTCGTAACATGAGCAAGCTCATAGTCAGGCCTGCGTGACAACGCATCAGCCAAAGCATTCTGCTTGCCCGGCTTATACTTCACCTCGAAGTTGTACTCGGCAAAGAAGGAAAACCAACGAGCCATTCTCTGAGAGAGGTGAGGCGACTGGGTCGCAGTGCGTAGCGACGCATGATCTGTATCGATCACAAACGGCTTAGAGCCAAGAAGATGAACTCTGAATTTGACGAGAGCATACTTCATTGCAAGTAGCTCTTTGTCATGAACAGGATAGTTCTTCTTTGCAGCCTTCAGCTGACGAAACTCAAACGCAATGACGCGTTTCCGTCCACCAGAATCTGTCTGTAACAGGGCGCTGCCTATGGCAAAGTCAGATGCGTCACAGACGACACTGAAAGATCGATCAGGATCAGGCAAAGCCAAGATTGGCACATGAAGGAGACTCTCCTTTACTGATTGAAAAGCATCATGCTCTGTGCTAGTCCAGCACCATTCTACATCCTTTTTAAGAATATTGGATAATGGCCGAGCCATGTCTGCGTAATTCGCACTGTACTTGTGCAAGTAATTGGCAAGGCCAAGACACTTACGTAAGTCATTTTGGTTCTTCGGAATCGACCAATCAACTATGGATTTTACCTTTGTGGGATCCTCGAAGACCTCGCTTACCAATAAAGCACCATAAAAAGGGAATCTCTTCTGCACCAAAGATGCACTTAGACGCGTTGGCGTACAGCTTATTCGTGCGCATGCACTCCAGCACCGCTCGTAAATGGTCAATGTGATTGTCCACATCTGACCGACCGTTCATAGCACGACTATGGACAAAGATGTCATCAAAGTAGGTCTGTTCATATCCTCGGTGAGGTCTAAACAATTGTGTCACAAGACGATTGAATGTAGCCGGGGCATTTGATAACCCTTGCGGCATAACAAGCCACTCCCAGAGCATACCCTTGGAGTGCTGACCGTTGTCAGCGGAATATCGCTTTCTCGCATGAGCAGCTGGTAATAACCATCGACTAAGTCGAGCGCACTGTACATTGTACATCCCACCATATTTTTCTGAAGAACATCCTTCCTCGGAATTGGTGTCTGAGCCGGGATGGTGGCCACATTAAGCTTATTGTAAGCATGAACAATGCGTCACTTCCCATTGGGCTTGTTGACACAGAAGGTCGGTGTGGAATATGGAGATTTTCTCTCACGTACCATTCCTGACGCGTGCTGTGCACGAAAGAAGTCGTCAATGACGTCACACTGTTCCTTCGGTAAAGGCCACTGCCGTGTTACGCAGTATTTGGTTCCAGGAACCAAGTCAATTTCATGACGTACACCTCTATCGGGAGGTAAGACGGACGGTGGGTTGTGACACACCACTTCCTGAAACTCCTTTACCAAGGGATAGAACGGATCAAGAGGATCCTTAAGGATCGAAGATCCACTGCGGGCATCCAATGCCGCCTTTGTGTCCTCAAGGACAGACTCGTCCAATAACGAGGATGAGTTCAGCTCATTATCCGGCCGAATGACCACTAACTCGGATAATTCTCCTGCCTGTAAGGCTTGGCTAAATTCGCCGTCAGACATTTCGTCTAGGTCAAAGAGAGTATCCAAGGATGGAAGAGTCTCAAAACTAATGCTGCCATCAATCTGGTCAGTCAACCCATTGACAAGTGCGTATGGTGTATTGTTACTATCATCACTTCGTGACTTCCTAGACGTTGGTCGCTTAACAGTTGCCACCCTACGCTGAGATTGTTTCCTCAAAGAAACCTTACGCCTCCTAGAGGCCAGGACAGTAGGGTGTCCGTGGTTGCTATTTATCTTAGCACG
Organism: Hyaloperonospora brassicae; assembly: GCA_947650285.1. NCBI lineage: Eukaryota > Oomycota > Peronosporomycetes > Peronosporales > Peronosporaceae > Hyaloperonospora > Hyaloperonospora brassicae. The sequence goes on from CANTFL010000577.1 coordinate 6,082, forward strand.
CTCTATACGAGAGCTCATGTCTTGAACGACATCTGGTGAAGTGTTACGTATCTCGAACACTTCACCCAGTGGATTTACACGTACCACTTCACGTACAGCATCCGGGCCTAGCCCTGAACACTCTGGCTTCTCGCCATCAATGTCATTACCGACATTTATTGAGGTGCCACCTCGGCCGCCCTCACTCGGTGGAATTGCACGTGCCACCCCACTCACATCAGAGGAATTACATTCTTGATGTCTCGGCCCTAGGCAAACCATGCCTGCAGCATGCAGTGACTCATTATCACAACGAGTATCACTCATAGGAGTATAACTCCCTTCACATACAGTGAAAAAGCTCCGCTCAATATGGATGTCGTTGACATTGGAGTTAATTAACTCTGACATACCAATGTCCAGCACATTGACATCTTCCGTCAATGGCTCGCGCCAGTAGCACTTTTGTTGCCTAGGAAAGGTGGGTTCATGACTCTCCAAAGCTTCGCTAGGAACATTGCGCGTGGCGCCTAAGGTCTTAGACCTCCAATCAATCCATGGCTCATGGCGTTCAAGCCAGGCCATGCCCAGGATGAGATCATATCTCGAATCCAAACCGAGGACAAGACAGCGTTTAATGCTGTCAAAGTCCAAAAACTTCACACCTAAGTTTAACGGAACTTTAGGCACCGTGACGCGACTACCAGTCGCTAAACGAACGGTGATTGAATCACCTTCATGCGCTTTGAGCGCTTCAGCGTATCGCTGACTTCCCTCAAGGGAACGACTTCGAGCATAATTGCATGATGCTCCGGAGTCGATTTGGATCGACCAATGCTTCTCAAAGCCTTTAACTTTCGCCTCGGCGACTAACAAGCCAGGCTTGTATCCACGCTCTATGCTGGCGGGCACAGAGCTCTGTGAGGCTAAGCCCTGTTTCACTCTACCTCGTAGAGAAGTGACAGAGCTCAGTTCTACCCCAGTAGGGCGCCCCGCACCTACTGGGTGTCGACGTTTCCCCGTGCCATACCAGGTTTCTGGTTGTGGCTGGGGTTTCGACCCATAGGAGTCGGTCGTTGCTTACGCAAATGACAAGTGGGACGCAAGTGTTTAGTGCTTCCGCACGTACAACAGCGTTTCACTTCCTGTCGTTGCTCTGCAACATGAAGCTCCGCTTCACCTTCATCTTCAGCATGGCTGGGATCCATCGGTTCTGGCTTACAGTGAGCCAAGGTGCTCGCAGAGGTTGCCCTCACAAAGCTTGGGTTGTACCCATTCCAATTAAGTCTGGCCGACTTGAAGTTGTGCTCAGCATTTTGAGCGATGCTAACAGCTTCCTCAAAAGTAGACGGATGGACCCGAAACACCTCGGTCCTGGCAACGCCATTAAGAAAACCTTCCATGAAGACAGTCACATAGAATGTCTCAGGGAGAGGGTCAGACTGCATAGCAGCCATCAGAATTCTTAACTCTTGGACATGGTCCGTTAACTCATTCTTACCCTGACGGGTAGACAAGAAGCGTGAGCACACGCGATAAGCCTGGTTTGGCGGTGAGAAAACTCGCAAAAGGTCTAACTTGAGCGAATCCCATGTGGGAAACGCCAATTCGACCGACGTGCCACACGTCAGAGCCCACTCTCTATCTCTTCCATTGAGCTTGAAGATAGCCAGCGAGACCCACTGGTACTCCAGTGAGATAAGGCCAGAGCTCATGGCCATCTCAATCTCACGGATCCAGAGGGTCAGGTTTCCCCCCTCCTTCCCGGAGCAATGTTTACGTCCACCCGAAGGGGGCGAGGCTTAGCCTCTTCTGGTGGCATCGCCACATAACGTGCTGGCATAGCCGACGCTACCTGGTTTTGAACCTGCTCTATGAAGACCGTTTCATACTGCATCAAGGTCTCAACTCGTGCATTGAGCACATCGGGACCTTGTGTAGCTAGAAACTCCACATACTCTGTGCCTACACCCACGGTCAGCTTATCAAGCGCGACCTTTTGGGCCTCAGAGAGGTGTGTGGATTGCTCCATCCTCACAGAGGATCAGTCGTAATGACTCAGGCGCTGATTGACTACGAGTGCTACCAAGTGTAGCGGAGCTACACAGCTTCTAAGTCAGAGGAAAACTTCACGCTCAATGAGCAACTTTGGTTCAGAGAATCCGACCCAAAGCGTCAACAGCTCCTAGAGCTCAGGTATGGTTCAAAGAACCCGAATCAAAGAGTCGACAAGCTCAGGGAGCTTACGGTCCCTGTTCCAGGAGACAATAAGATTAAAAGAATCGAACGCACTGAGTTCTCATAAGCAGCTATCTTTACAGGCGTTGCAACTTCCCTACGATCGCAAGACGCCCCAGAGAAACACGTGTCTTTTGTTGATCAAAATGGGAACTGAACTTTATTTCTTCTTTCAACGTAAAAGAACACCTTAGAACAACGTAATCAACCTACTCGCTAATGTCCTAAATAGATCCTCTCAAAAGATCTCGTAATCAATGGTTGACATACATCAGTCTTCAACAATTGATACTTGTGTTCTAATATTACTTTAAAGGGGATCCCATCCCTTGTGTGCACCACAGCTATTGTCGACTACCAGTCGACGTGTAACCCCGTTACACCCTCCCCCACCAGACTGACGTTACCACGAAACGTCAATCGAATTCTTTCCTCGAAGAGGACGGTGTGTGTGCGCTTCAACCTTACGGTTGTCAAAACACAAAACACCATGGCATCGCCAACCCGTGAGTCCTCGACTCTCTCGTCTTACCTCGGCATCGATGTGGAGGTGGATTATGGTAGCGATACCGATATCCATGGTGACGAGAGGACAATGTCCGACTCACCAGTGCAAGAGGCACCGCCTCATATTACACCAAACCCATTTGCCGAGCGTGGCGAAGCCAACGCGTAATCGGCGCCGCATCAAACACCTACCGTGGGCGATGTCATCATCACCAATCCGCTCGATGAGCAACAACAGTTGTCTATCCAACGAGAGGAGAGCGCTCAGCGCCGTATGCAGCTTGCTGCAACTCTTGAGGGTCGTCGTAGCTATCTGTTCACCCCACTCAACGTGGAAGAGCGTATACGCCAAACGACAGGTCGTTCTTTGGCAACGTGGGCCATTGGCGCTGAGCCAACATCTTCTGGTAAGGTGGCGAGTCGACAGGCACTTCGCGAGAGGTACCTGCAACCCCACTTGACGACTCAAAGTCAATACAAGTTGCGACTTGACACGCAAGCATGGGGTGCACCGGTTACACCGATGAAGGGTATACCCATCCTCCGATTCGCAGGCGAATCTCAGAAGGAAGAAGACAACGCTTTTGTTCGCTGGGTGCATTGGAAACGACACCTCAGAAGCGTGTTAGCTCTCAGAGCAAGTGCCGATGCGGCAGATGTTCGTCTAGAACGAAAGTTTCGGTATGATTACGCCAAGCTTAATGCCAGAGGCTAGTTGCGAACTCGCACACGCTATGCTTCGGATGTGCCAATTGATGTGGATGTTGGTCAAGCGGTGCCCAACTACCCACCTGCCTCCACCACTATTGGTGAGAAGCGCTCTCGGTCGAGGGATGACCCCTGCCACGATGTTCCAAAAACATCAACGGCGTATGGGCAATCCTGCCGAAGAGGTGTCTCAAACTCCCACGAGTTCTCCGACTCCGGGTACTCTCGCCACTTCACCAGATACTGGTATTGACCCTGACGACGACGTCGTTTCAGGAGTCGCTCCACATGGAACTGGCGGTTCCCTTGCTCATCGAGCAGAGTCGGAGGTGGTCGGTATACCGAAAGAGTAGCATGACTAGGTGCTTCTGGAGCCGAGTCGTCTCCGTGAGACATTGGGTAAGACCCAGAGTTCGTTTGACGCGATGCGAGCCCGTGTACAGGCATTGAAGTTGGGCCAAGCCCGGATGGAGGCTCAGCTTGACCTCCTGATACGTATTCAGCAACCGATGGAAAGGCCAACCTATGCAGCGCAAGCGCCTCCAAGTTCACGTGGGACGGATCCCGATACGGCTAAAGCAACCCAACGTAGAACACGGGGTGTGTGCGTAGTTTGCGCGGAAGGTTGGGCGTACATGAAAGTCCCTTCTTGGCGACGACCCTGAATGGTCCAATCAAGCGCGGACGCAACTTTGTTTTGAAGACTGCGGACACTTCATTTGTAGGTAAGTTTTTAGCATCGAGTAGAACTTGGTCTACGACCTCATAACGTTCAATACAACCTCTGCATTTAGCATCGGCTTGTTCCTTCTGCTTGTCTTGGCTATCAGCCAGTGCGTCACGCACGTGTCGTAAGACATTCAATCATGTTGCAAGAAACTCGCTTACCTGTTTTTGAACAGTAGCAGGGCTGATATCAGCAAGCCGATCGGCAACTCCTCCCCCACCAAGCCCTGAACCACGCAGTGGTAGCGTTAACGGAACGCGAGGGTGTGTGAGACCATTCACATATAACGGTGTGTAGCCGGTGGAGGCATGCACGGCGTTATTTAACGCAAAATCAACGACAGGGAGCATCGAACTCCAACGCTTAGGCGGTTCAGTGCAAACACTGCGCAAGATGTCACCGATGATGCGATTCACTCGCTCGGTTTGACCATCAGTCTGTGGATGATCCGCTGTGGACATGTCCAAACGTGTACCGATCACCTTGAAGATGGAGTTTTAAAGCTTCCCAGTGAAGCGAGGATCTCTATCAGAGACAATTGCCAACGGCAAACCGTGTTGTCGAAACACGCGATCGACAAACGGCGTAGCTGTACCCTCACCATCAATGGCACCGGCACCACCGCTAAGTGAGCCATCTTGTTCAAACGGTCAACAAAGACCACAATACCCGTATTTCCATACGAATCTTTCGGTAATCCGAACAGGAAATCCATGCTGATGAACTCCCAACACCCCTTGGGTACAGGCAAACGATCCATCGGCTCGGCCGCGTGAGGTGAGGGTTTCACCCGTTGACACGTTTCACACGTACGCACATATGTGCTCACTCATTTGTATAGTTTGGGCCACCAATAGCATTGGCTAACTGAGCCGTAGGTATTCTCACGACCGAGATGACCACTCAACGCAGTATCATGTGCCTCATAGAGGATCCGATACTTCAACTCCTCATCATGAGGGACAACGATGCGAGGAGTATCCTCAACATCCGTGCTATAGCACAACAGGCCTTGATCGATGGAATATCGATGTAACCTCGCACGTAACCTTGACGACAATTCTATGTCTGAGTCCTTAAACTCCTCGCTCCCTAGAGCACGTAGCGGAGATACACAATGTTCATCCTTGGCATATACCGTACGGATTAGGTCAGTGACCGACGACGACAGAGTCGTAACATGAGCAAGCTCATAGTCAGGCCTGCGTGACAACGCATCAGCCAAAGCATTCTGCTTGCCCGGCTTATACTTCACCTCGAAGTTGTACTCGGCAAAGAAGGAAAACCAACGAGCCATTCTCTGAGAGAGGTGAGGCGACTGGGTCGCAGTGCGTAGCGACGCATGATCTGTATCGATCACAAACGGCTTAGAGCCAAGAAGATGAACTCTGAATTTGACGAGAGCATACTTCATTGCAAGTAGCTCTTTGTCATGAACAGGATAGTTCTTCTTTGCAGCCTTCAGCTGACGAAACTCAAACGCAATGACGCGTTTCCGTCCACCAGAATCTGTCTGTAACAGGGCGCTGCCTATGGCAAAGTCAGATGCGTCACAGACGACACTGAAAGATCGATCAGGATCAGGCAAAGCCAAGATTGGCACATGAAGGAGACTCTCCTTTACTGATTGAAAAGCATCATGCTCTGTGCTAGTCCAGCACCATTCTACATCCTTTTTAAGAATATTGGATAATGGCCGAGCCATGTCTGCGTAATTCGCACTGTACTTGTGCAAGTAATTGGCAAGGCCAAGACACTTACGTAAGTCATTTTGGTTCTTCGGAATCGACCAATCAACTATGGATTTTACCTTTGTGGGATCCTCGAAGACCTCGCTTACCAATAAAGCACCATAAAAAGGGAATCTCTTCTGCACCAAAGATGCACTTAGACGCGTTGGCGTACAGCTTATTCGTGCGCATGCACTCCAGCACCGCTCGTAAATGGTCAATGTGATTGTCCACATCTGACCGACCGTTCATAGCACGACTATGGACAAAGATGTCATCAAAGTAGGTCTGTTCATATCCTCGGTGAGGTCTAAACAATTGTGTCACAAGACGATTGAATGTAGCCGGGGCATTTGATAACCCTTGCGGCATAACAAGCCACTCCCAGAGCATACCCTTGGAGTGCTGACCGTTGTCAGCGGAATATCGCTTTCTCGCATGAGCAGCTGGTAATAACCATCGACTAAGTCGAGCGCACTGTACATTGTACATCCCACCATATTTTTCTGAAGAACATCCTTCCTCGGAATTGGTGTCTGAGCCGGGATGGTGGCCACATTAAGCTTATTGTAAGCATGAACAATGCGTCACTTCCCATTGGGCTTGTTGACACAGAAGGTCGGTGTGGAATATGGAGATTTTCTCTCACGTACCATTCCTGACGCGTGCTGTGCACGAAAGAAGTCGTCAATGACGTCACACTGTTCCTTCGGTAAAGGCCACTGCCGTGTTACGCAGTATTTGGTTCCAGGAACCAAGTCAATTTCATGACGTACACCTCTATCGGGAGGTAAGACGGACGGTGGGTTGTGACACACCACTTCCTGAAACTCCTTTACCAAGGGATAGAACGGATCAAGAGGATCCTTAAGGATCGAAGATCCACTGCGGGCATCCAATGCCGCCTTTGTGTCCTCAAGGACAGACTCGTCCAATAACGAGGATGAGTTCAGCTCATTATCCGGCCGAATGACCACTAACTCGGATAATTCTCCTGCCTGTAAGGCTTGGCTAAATTCGCCGTCAGACATTTCGTCTAGGTCAAAGAGAGTATCCAAGGATGGAAGAGTCTCAAAACTAATGTTGCCATCAATCTGGTCAGTCAACCCATTGACAAGTGCGTATGGTGTATTGTTACTATCATCACTTCGTGACTTCCTAGACGTTGGTCGCTTAACAGTTGCCACCCTACGCTGAGATTGCTTCCTCAAAGAAACCTTACGCCTCCTAGAGGCCAGGACAGTAGGGTGTCCGTGGTTGCTATTTATCTTAGCACGCTCTATACGAGAGCTCATGTCTTGAACGACATCTGGTGAAGTGTTACGTAACTCGAACACTTCACCCAGTGGATTTACACGTACCACTTCACGTACAGCATCCGGGCCTAGCCCTGAACACTCTGGCTTCTCGCCATCAATGTCATTACCGACATTTATTGAGGTGCCACCTCGGCCGCCCTCACTCGGTGGAATTGCACGTGCCACCCCAATCACATCAGAGGAATTACATTCTTGATGTCTCGGCCCTAGGCAAACCATGCCTGCAGCATGCAGTGACTCATTATCACAACGAGTATCACTCATAGAAGTATAACTCCCTTCACATACAGTGAAAAAGCTCCGCTCAATATGGATGTCATTGACATTGGATGTTAATTAACTCTGACATACCAATGTCCAGCACATTGACATCTTCCGTCAATGGCTCGCGCCAGTAGCACTTTTGTTGCCTAGGAAAGGTGGGTTCATGACTCTCCAAAGCTCCGCTAGGAACATTGCGCGTGGCGCCTAAGGTCTTAGACCTCCAATCAATCCATGGCTCATGGCGTTCAAGCCAGGCCATGCCCAGGATGAGATCATATCTCGAATCCAAACCGAGGACAAGACAGCGTTTAATGCTGTCAAAGTCCAAAAACTTCACACCTAAGTTCAACGGAACTTTAGGCACCGTGAAGCGACTACCAGTCGCTAAACGAACGGTGATTGAATCACCTTCATGCGCTTTGAGCGCTTCAGCGTATCGCTGACTTCCCTCAAGGGAACGACTTCGAGCATAATTGCATGATGCTCCGGAGTCGATTTGGATCGACCAATGCTTCTCAAAGCCTTTAACTTTCGCCTCGGCGACTAACAAGCCAGGCTTGTATCCACGCTCTATGCTGGCGGGCACAGAGCTCTGTGAGGCTAAGCCCTGTTTCACTCTACCTCGTAGAGAAGTGACAGAGCTCAGTTCTACCCCAGTAGGGCGCCCCGCACCTACTGGGTGTCGACGTTTCCCCGTGCCATACCAGGTTTCTGGTTGTGGCTGGGGTTTCGACCCATAGGAGTCGGTCGTTGCTTACGCAAATGACAAGTGGGACGCAAGTGTTTAGTGCTTCCGCACGTATAACAGCGTTTCACTTCCTGTCGTTGCTCTGCAACATGAAGCTCCGCTTCACCTTCATCTTCAGCATGGATGGGATCCATCGGTTCTGGCTTACAGTGAGCCAAGGTGCTCGCAGAGGTTGCCCTCGCAAAGCTTGGGCTGTACCCATTCCAATTAAGTCTGGCCGACTTGAAGTTGTGCTCAGCATTTTGAGCGATGCTAACAGCTTCCTCAAAAGTAGACGGATGGACCCGAAACACCTCGGTCCTGGCAACGCCATTAAGAAAACCTTCCATGAAGACAGTCACATAGAATGTCTCAGGGAGAGGGTCAGACTGCATAGCAGCCATCAGAATTCTTAACTCTTGGACATAGTCCGTTAACTCATTCTTACCCTGACGGGTAGACAAGAAGCGTGAGCGCACGCGATAAGCCTGGTTTGGCGGTGAGAAAACTCGCAAAAGGTCTAACTTGAGCGAATCCCATGTGGGAAACGCCAATTCGACCGACGTGCCACACGTCAGAGCCCACTCTCTATCTCTTCCATCGAGCTTGAAGATAGCCAGCGAGACCCACTGGTACTCCAGTGAGATAAGGCCAGAGCTCATGGCCATCTCAATCTCACGGATCCAGAGGGTCAGGTTTTCCCCCTCCTTCCCGGAGTAATGTTTACGTCCACCCGAAGGGGACGAGGCTTAGCCTCTTCTGGTGGCATCGCCACGTAGCATGTTGGCATAGCCGACGCTACCTGGTTCTGAACATGCTCTATAAAGACCGTTTCATACTGCATCAAGGTCTCAACTCGTGCATTGAGCACATCGGGACCTTGTGCAGCTAGAAACTCCACATACTCTGTGCCTACGGCCGTGGTCAGCTTATCAAGCGCGACTTTTTGGGCCTCAGAGAGGTGTGTGGATTGCTCCATCCTCACAGAGGATCAGTCGTAATGACTCAGGCGCTGATTGACTACGAGTGCTACCAAGTGTAGCGGAGCTACACAGATTCTTAAGTCAGAGGAAAACTTCACGCTCAATGAGCAACTTTGGTTCAGAGAACCCGACCCAAAGCGTCAACAGCTCCTAGAGCTCAGGTATGGTTCAAAGAACCCGAATCAAAGAGTCGACAAGCTCAGAGAGCTTACGGTCCCTGTTCCAGGAGACCATAAGATTAAAAGAATCAAACGCACTGAGTTCTCATAAGCAGCTATCTTTACAGGCGTTGCAACTTCCTTACGATCGCAAGACGCCCCAGAGAAACACGTGTCTTTTGTTGATCAAAATGGGAACTGAACTTTATTTCTTCTTTCAACGTAAAAGAACACCTTAGAACAACGTAATCAACCTACTCGCTAATGTCCTAAATAGATCCTCTCAAAAGATCTCGTAATCAATGGTTGATATACATCAGTCTTCAACAATTGATCTTGTGTTCGAATACTACTTTAAAGGGGATCCCATCCCTTGTGTGCACCACAGCTATTATCGACTACCAGTCGACGTGTAACCCCGTTACACAACCTTTCAGGGTGGTACATGTTGTGCTGGGTTTTTCTTTGCGCTAGGTCAACGAACGAGGAGGTAGGTGGGACAAGGCTGCATGCCAGGACTATGTGAAAGCCTCTCGTCTATACGCTACATGGCTAGACGTTTCCAGCTACAACTGACCACATTGAGGCTGCATCACAGCGCAGAAGCCATGCCAAACGATCGCATATCGCAGATGTTTATTGTAGCCTCAAAGTATCTAGTCGAGTCTAACGCTCTGCTTGTCGCTCGTCTGCAGCTCTGATTTTCTGTGCACCAACGCCAACGCACGACCAGCAACAACACCGCAACACGTTGGTCGTTCTCCCTCTCATCAATGTCACTGTCACGTCTGGCACTCGGTCATCCGTGGCTGTCTGTTACCGACTCTACTGAATTCGGACAAGAACTGTGGCTTGGACATGGTTAATCTCGAGAGCCTGACCTGAACGACAATAAGTTGGTCAAAGCTAGTGGAACTGATGATACACTTGGGTAGCGATGTCCTCAGCACTTTCATGCGACGACAGCAGAAAAGATAGTGTTTTGATGCACAAGGGTATGGGTAATCATCCTCTGGACTCTTGTTTTTAAATACATGACTTTGACCGCGCAGAAGTTTTAAAAATTGTCTAATTTGTATCGGGCCACTGCATAATTACCTAAATTAAAAGTAAAAATCATTGCTAGGTACCGGCGGTCACAACTGAGATGATTTACCACTGGACCCTTGCCACTTGTTGTTGGTAGTCTATTTAGTTGTTGCGTTTGTTGTCATCCTGCAGCCTCTAAAGCACTCTCTCGCGTGGCCTGCCGATAGCATCTCCAAGACCACAAGTAATAGCACTGCTCGGTACTGCCACCCGGTGATACGGTTGATGCTCGATGTAGAACGTGAAGATTTGCATATGAATGCAGACAAGCGTCAGGAAGACCATGGCTCGGCATATGCACACGATACGTCAGGCATCTTGGATTCAGTAAAGCACCATGCAGTCAGCCAATGTCAGCTGTTTTCCCACTCGGGTCGCACATATTCTTCATTATTATAGTTTTCTCGCTCATACACCACAACGCGGTATACCGCGACCCGACTCCTTCCGCATTACACCTCTGATGCTATCTGTAGCAATAGTATCCAAGAGTTGGCATTGATCAGTTGCAAAAAGAAGCGCTTAAGCAGACTTCTCCGTATGCTACGATACTGCATCAAAGCAACGTAAAATAAATAACTATTTCTGAGCTTCTCCGTGCGCACAAGCTCCAAGGTAGAGCTAATAAGTCATTAAGGGGGTAATTAGTGATAGTTGCGACGTCTGCCCGGCTTCCTTGCATCTGATGCACGCAAAAAACAAGGAGCTACCCACGGTGAACACGTTTAATCTTTGAAGCGATTATGATATGAGGCGAGCGCTCACACTCCGTTTTGTAGTAATTGTAGACACATATTTCGCAGCAAATGACTTACTGGAATCGTACGGGATTATATATCATGAACATGTATGCGTCAACATTAAAGACAGCGTTAAAATGTCTGTGATATATTCATGCGGGCTCTCATTGCGACTTCATCCATCCTAAAAGCCCGTGCTTTAAACGCCATCTTTTCTGCTGTCGTCGCATGAAAGTGCTGAGGACATCGCTACCCATGTGTATCATCAGTTCCACTAGCTTTGACCAACTTATTGTCGTTCAGGTCAGGCTCTCGAGATTAACCATGTCCAAGCCACAGTTCTTGTCCGAATTCAGTAGAGTCGGTAACAGACAGCCACGGATGACCGAGTGCCAGACGTGACAGTGACATTGATGAGAGGGAGAACGACCAACGTGTTGCGGTGTTGTTGCTGGTCGTGCGTTGGCGTTGGTGCACAGAAAATCAGAGCTGCAGACGAGCGACAAGCAGAGCGTTAGACTCGACTAGATACTTTGAGGCTACAATAAACATCTGCGATATGCGATCGTTTGGCATGGCTTCTGCGCTGTGATGCAGCCTCAATGTGGTCAGTTGTAGCTGGAAACGTCTAGCCATGTAGCGTATAGACGAGAGGCTTGCACATAGTCCTGGCATGCAGCCTTGTCCCACCTACCTCCTCGTTCGTTGACCTAGCGCAAAGAAAAACCCAGCACAACATGTACCACCCTGAAAGGTTGTGTAACGGGGTTACACGTCGACTGGTAGTCGAT